>CM053028.1:284827355-285108319 GCA_028564925.1 Lithobates sylvaticus | reverse complement strand
ATAGATGCACTTTAATCAATGTAAAGTGGTGTTTGGTGCACTTTAATTTAAGTACTCACACTACACGGATACACTATAATATACTGCAATATAATGTGCCAAACATACAGTGACGCACAAAACTATATGGTATAAAACTGCCAGTAACGCACACAGAAGTAAATGGTTTTAAACTTGCAGTAACGCACAAAACTATATGGCGTTAAACTGACAATAACGCACAGAAAACGATATACCGTTAAACTGGCAGTAACGCACACAGAACTATATGGCGTTAAACTGGCAGTAACACAAACAGAACTATATGGCGTTAAACTGGCGGTAACGCACACAAAATTACATGGCGTTAAACTGTCAGTAACACACACAGAATTATATGGCGTTAATCTGGCAGTAACACGCATAAAACTATATGGCGTTAAACTGGGAGTAACACACACAGAACCATATGGCGTTAAACTGGCAGTAACGCACACAGAACTATATGACATTAAACTGTCAGTAATGCACACAAAACTATATGGTGTTAAACTGGCAGCAACGCACGCAGAACTATATGTCATTAAACTGGCAGTAACGCACACAAAACTATATGGCGTTAAACTGGCAATAACGCACACAGAAGTAAATGGTGTTAAACTTGCAGTAACGCACACAACTATATGGCGTTAAACTGGCAGTAACGCACAAAAAACGATATTTCGTTAAACAGGCAGTAACGCACACAGAACTATATGGCTTTAAACTGTCAGTAAAGCGCACAGAACTATATGGCGTTAAACTGGCAGTAAAGCACACAGACGTAAATGGCGTTAAACTTGCAGTAACGCACAAAATATTATGGCGTTAAACTGGCAATAACGCACAAAAAACTATATAGCGTTAAACTGGCAGTAACACACACAGAACTATATGGCGTTAAACTGGCAGTAACACACACAGAACTATATGGCGTTAAACTGGCAATAACGCACAAAAAACGATATAGCGTTAAACTGGCAGTAACGCACACAGAACTATATGGCGTTAAACTGGCAGTAACGCACACAGAACTATATGGCGTTAAACTGGCAATAACGCACAAAAAACGATATAGCGTTAAACTGGCAGTAACGCACACAGAACTATATGGTGTTAAACTTTCAGTAACACACACAGAACTATATGGCATTAAACTGGCAGTAACGCACACAGAACTATATGGCGTTAAACTGGCAGTAATGCACACAGAACTATATGGCGTTAAACTGGCGGTAACGCACACAAAATTATATGGCATTAAACTGTCAGTAATGCACACAGAACTATATGGCGTTAATCTGGCAGTAATGCACATAAAACTATATGGCGTTAAACTGGCAGTAACGCACACAGAACTATATGGCGTTAAAATGGCAGTAACGCAATCAAATAGGCAGTGTTCAATGTTCACTACACTGAGGCTATCTGAACTGTCCCTACTCTAGCTATACACTAATGTCAAGATTACTGACACGATCTCACTACACTACACTGAAACGATCTGAGCTGTCCCTACTTTACACTAATGTATGTATGAATGACACAGTCTCACTACACTACAGTGAAACTATCTAAGCTGTCCCTACTCTAGCTGCACACTATGCAAAGCTGAATGGTGGTCCCCATCACTACACTCACACTATCCCTAGACTGACACTAAATGAATATTCTACACTGACAGTTGAAGCAAAAGAGCACAGTATAGCACACTAACTAATAGCACTGGACAGAGCCCTGTTCTATCTCTCTCCATGCCATGGCTGTCATTGAAAGAATACTTTTATACTGTGGGGCGGGAATGAGCCATGATTGGATAGAGTCATAATGACAGTGTCCAATCATGACTCTGACAGTGCTCTGTGCCCTGATTAGCTATAGCTTGCACTGCTTCAGCCAATCAGGGCTTGCAATGCACTGTTCAGTGCTGCAATGCATTGTGGTCAGTTCGGGGGCCAAACAAATGGCCAAATGACCTGTTTGTTCAGCTATTCACCGAACGTCCGAACAATGAAAGTTTGGCCTGAACTTATGCTCATGCCGAACCGTTCACCCATCCCTAATACTAGTTTATGGTATTTCACCCTAAAGTAGCTCTAGCAAAACGTATCCCCCTGTAGAGGTAAATAAGGTATTTTAGTAAACCAGCGCTACGTAGCAAGAACCCTTATATAAAACAATATACAGTATTCAACACATTAGTGCTCATCATTAACCTTGTGCAAAATATGTGCACTATAAATATACAATGTAAATATAAATTATTAATGGATAAAATATATAAATAAATAATTAATAATCATATATAATAGTTTTTCTGCCACACTCTGGTGCATAAGCTCGTGTATCTTTATATAAAAGTTCAAATTCATCCAAAACTTGATAATACTGTGAGCTTCTACTCCATGGTTCATTTCCTTGTGCAAACCAATATTAAAAAAAGAAAATATCACCAGATGTACAGAATATGACCACTAAATATTAAGCAGGTCAATAAAAGCATTATGCAATATCTCCAGTAACCACAAGACACTATAATCAGGATTATAATTATCCTAATTTGTTCATCCTCTGGCTATAGACAGTGGGCTGATTAAAAACAAAACAACAAATTTCTCCATCCACACAATCGAGGTGGCAGAAGTTGGAGAGCCAACAGCTTTGACAAGCCTGCATTTAGACGCTGGGCATGTGGGTGGCAGGGACTGCATTTTTTTCCGCTGCAGCAGATGGGGCAGAGAAATTTGATGGCTACAGTTTACAGCTGGTGGTGTGCTGCTGGCAGATGTGCTGCTAGGACCTGGGACACCCTGTGCTATACCTTTATTTAAATATACAATGTAAATATAAATTATTAATGGATAAAATATATACATAAATAATTAATAATCATATATAATAGTTTTTCTGCCACACTCTGGTGCATAAGCTCGTGTATCTTTATATAAAAGTTCAAATTCATCCAAAACTTGATAATACTGTGAGCTTCTACTCCATGGTTTATTTCCTTGTGCAAACCAATATTAAAAAAAGAAAATATCACCAGATGTACAGAATATGACCACTAAATATTAAGCAGGTCAATAAAAGCATTATGCAATATCTCCAGTAACCACAAGACACTATAATCAGGATTATAATTATCCTAATTTGTTCATCCTCTGGCTATAGACAGTGGGCTGATTAAAAACAAAACAACAAATTTCTCCATCCACACAATCGAGGTGGATAGAGGAACCCTGACCACAACGACATTGTATTCTGACAGAGGGGATTCTCCTCTGTTAGGATACACTGATCAGCACTTGCAAAACTGTACGATAGAAGCCGATCATTGGATTGACTTCTGTCATTTGGGAACAGCCACCCATGGAACAAAATTCAGCCAGTCCCTGCTGAACCAGCTCAATTTTGATCCATCTATGAACAGCTTAACACATTTGCATAAGTAATTAAATTACTGAAAAAATAAAAACTTCAGTCAAAAAAGCAGAAAACATTACCTTTGGGAAGTTCTTAATAAATAGCATGGGAAACACTGTGCTGAGTAACTTTAATAACAGTGTAAAAACTAGATTCTAATTAGTCATTACAAGAACAATTTTATGACTGGGGTCCTGTAACCAATACACCAATTAACAGCCATATAATTCATAAGCAAGCATTTGGTGATATTGCTACTCTAGCATCAAGTTCCTGAATTACTCGCTGTGCATCTGTGCTTTTATTCTTTTAAACATCTATGAGGTTTTGCATGAATGCTGCACTGGTCCTGATTCTTCTCGTCAGTCTACTACTGCTTGCTTCCTTACTTATTAACCTGTATATTAATTACTGTAAGTGTTCTAATAGCTATTCCTTTTCAATTCCCATTAATCAGCTTACACAAATCATGTTTATTACTGTGTGGGACATGCTACGTAAAAGGACTTTTTATATGTCATGTTTTATTTTGACGCTTGACAGATATTTATTACGACCTATTATTTATTGCCACAATAGAATACAACACTACAACATTATTATTTTAAAAGGATAGTGAAAATATTTTTCAAGCTGCTTCTATATTGAGCTTGAAATAGCAACTCTGTCAAATGACATAAAAAAATCATAGTTATAAGCCAATGGCGAATATTTATTACTAAATAACAAAAGCCTTCATCCATTTCCTTAGAAAGCGACATTTTTGCACTCCACTGTCTATTTCATTTGTTCTAAAGGCCTTCGTGGGTTGACAAATATTCTTCTGAAATAGCTACTGATGCTTGATAGGATAATGCACAGCCCCCTAGGACAAGGGCAAAGGCAGCAAACTTATCATCCTTTAGTTTAACTTAACATGGGTCAGTAACAGAGCTTGGGGTGACAGGAGATGTTAAAGTGTGGGAAGCAAGAACTAAGAGCTGTAGGAGGCTAGTTTTTATAGTGCATTCTTCCTTTTGCCATTAAGCTACAGAGACAGCTTGAATCACATTCTTTATTTGGTTCACTGAACGGCATATAAACTGTTCCCTCATAAGAGGAGTTAAAAAAAAAAAATGCAAAAACGCTCAAAGGTTGGTCTTTTAATTCGTGACCAACATGTTAATACCACTGTGCTTGCTAAAAGGGAAACATTGCTCAATAATTTTCTTTTAAATAAATTGTACAATGACTGCAATCAAAATAATACATATACTACATTTTTGTTATATAATAAAGTAGTTAAATAGAAGCAAAATACAGTAGAAGAATCTTAAAATTCTTTATGCATATGTATATATAAATTTTGTTTATTTTTTTGTGATATTAATTACAAAGGGTGCATTACAATAAGTTAAATAATTATTTTTGTATCTATTTCTACACATTTATATTAGATAAAAAAAAGACACATTCCATATATTCTGCTAGAATTTTCTCCTTCAAAATATTTGATAAGGCATGTAAAATCAATTTGTTTAAGCTAAGTCTCATGCAATCTAGTACTTACTTCACAAACTGCATACCTTTAAAATATTGCATTTGTGAAACTGCAACTTTGTAAAGTTATAGAGTTAAGTTAAGATGTTCAAACTGAGATGATTTTCATTTGTATTCATTTAATCTATTATTAATAACATTTATTTGAAAAAAATATTGCATATGAATATTTCTTATCTTGCATTAAGCAGGTTTTGCCCTCAAGGCAGTTTTCCAATGCTTTTGTCTCTTTCTGTTGAGTTGTGACCATACTATCCCCTCTTCCTTCTTTCTTCTTTCTTAACTCATAGAGACCTGTGTGGATTTTTATTTAGACTGAGGCACAAAAAAAGGGAAGGCAATGCTGGACTTTCTTATTAGAAAGCCCTGTATGCTCTGCCTATACAGTGTCATAGATACATCTTTACTTTGAATTTAATTAAACTACTTATTGCACAGGATGCCAGGGATGTGTGCTGGGTGAGAGATATGTGCCCCCTCTTTATTGGGGATGTGGTCCCTTTAAGGGGGAGCATAAGAGACTTTTTTGGAGTACTCAGAGTTTTTTGCCTATGCAGGGTAAGGGGTTCTGTGATGATCCATTTTGAAAATAGAGAACTGATTTTCAATTTTCTCAGGATTGGAAAGTCCTGATATAAGATCCGGAGTTTGGAGGCTCAGAGAGATTTTTGGATGGGAACGAGCCTTCAACTCTGACTATGGGTATTTTGGGCCTGTAAGGTTTAGCCTGCCTGAAAGACAGAGATGAAAAGGGACAAAGCCATCTCATAAAAGAAAACTTCCTTGTGATCAATATGAAGACTAGCAATGAAATCTGTGCAACACTACACATTAAAAAGATTATATATATGTAGTATTACCTGTCTCATTCACAGCCCATAAAAGACTGGGCCAGCAATATGTGTCAACCATATACTCACAAGAATCAATACAAGATCACCAGCACAAATCCTTTGTCCCTTTTCATCCCTGTCTTTCAGGCAGGCTAAACCTTACAGGCCCAAAATACCCATAGTCAGAGTTGAAGGCTCGTTCCCATCCAAAAATCTCTCTGAGCCTCCAAACTCCGGATCTTATATCAGGACTTTTCCACAAAAAATACAATGATACTGCACATAAGTTTGTACACTGACTACATTTGTATGGCTATTGGCTATATAAAATGAGTTAAGATGACACTTGTATTTATATTTCTATAACAGCAGTGTGAATGTCCCAAGACAACCAACATGCTTTCAAACATCTCAGTCTCAAACATGATACCTAACATAATATATCCTCAACACCAAAAAAACAATGGAGGGTGAGTGACAAAAATAAAAATAAAAAATAAATATAAAAATGCTATAACCTACATTTTATTATAGAATTCATTAAAATCAATAAAACGATTATGAATATGTGTATCTTATTTTAGATGCCTATTCTAGCCTGATAACTTTTTTTTATACAATAACTAATACTCAATTTCAATCCTGTGCCAAGAGAAGGTAAAACTGTAAAATGGTCTTTAAGATTCACAATGATAGAAGCAGGAAGATTAAAGTTTAAAGAGTAACTCCACTTTTGCTGAGGAAAAAAAAAACCCTCTGGGTGATCAATGTACATTACAAGGATTTTATTAAACTTTGTTGCAGATTCCTATCTGTTTTTGCTCTGATGCAAAACCTTTTTCTCTTTTGAATACTGATTCTAAATAGGAGTGACTAATCAATTTTAATCCGCTGGTGCACTTTCAGGGTTCCTGTGAGCAAAGTTGTCTTCATCCTTTTAAAAGTGATTAGCCCTTAGGGAGAATCTCACCAAAAATGAAATTATATTTCTGGGAACGCTCTATACACCAACCGTGTACAGAAAACTCCAAGTGGCCGTAATGCATTGAAGTTTACAGAAACTTGCAGTGCTGCAGTTTGAAATGGAAATGTACCTCTACCAATGATGCCCAAAATATCGGAATTGGACTGTATGGCAATTGCCAGCATTTCTAAAGCTATAATAAACAGAAGAGGAAATAAAGGACATTCTTGTGTTGTGCCTGTGCTATTGTTGATATTGTGTGATATATATCCTTTCACTGTAAGGCCCCATGCACACGGGACGCAGATGCAAACTGTGCTGAACGCATGTTTTAAAAAGCAGAAACCTGCGTTTAAAAACGCGCGTTTTGCTGTGTTTTCATGTCGCGTTTGGACGCGTTTAGACGCGTTTGCGTCTATAAGCATTTGTAAAGATAACATCATATAGACCCTCCCCAAGCTCAGAAAGCATGTATTATTAACTATTTCTGCCATTTTGTGAGCAGCAGCAGCAGAGAGAGCAGTTGTACACTTGCATTTGCCTCTCTTTCTGTGTTTTTTTTTGGAAATGGATCCCATATTAAATATATGTCAGGAAATGCTCCTGATGTTGCTCTTGATGAAGCAGCAACGTCGTCGCAAATTTGCATGAGAGGTCCAGAATCAGAGCTTGTCGATATTGGACCCATCCGTTGATGGCACAGCGAATGTCTGTTGGATATTTCACAAACATGTATGCAATTCACAAACATGTATGCATTAGTGAGTATATATGCTCTATGAACTATCTAAACTAATTACGACATTTTAAACAATTTTTTCTAGTATTTTTTATGGTTTACCATCATATTTCTCAGTTTTCTGGTCAAAAAAAATTGGGTTCCTTTAAAAAGGCTTATAAACGCAAACGCGGCTAAACGCAGGTGCCTGCGTTTAGCCACGTTTAGACGCGTTTAGACGCGTTTTGCGTCTGAAACGTGGAAAAGCAAAGTGTCTGAACGCATTTTTTTGCTTCTGGAAAAACGAGGTTAAACGCAACTGCATAAAAACGGGAAAAAACTAGACTGTGTGCATGGACACATAGGATAACATTGCATGCGTTCAGGTGCAGTTGAAAAAAGTGTCCAACTGCCTCTGAACGCGCGTTTAACTGCGTCTCGTGTGCATGGGGCCTAATATTTGCTTTTGGAAAGGAAAAGAGACAGTGAGAAATTCCAATTTGATTAGGGTATGAAAAAGATAATCCCATTATAAAGTATTAAGGCTTTACAAAGAGCCACAGAGAACAACATTTCCCCCCTTTGCCCACCATCAGCCCAGGACTATCTCAATAGAGGGTGTGATATGTTAGCAGTCCAGATCACAACCAGCCGTTTTTCAAAAAGGCAAATTAAACCACTTTTTTCCCAGCATGAAACAATTAATACAGTCCATTACTACAATACACAAGACACAGCTTTGACTCACAGCTGGTATTAACTTGTCCCTTAACAGGGATTGAAGTCACTGTATACTCCAAGGGCCCTAAGGGAGGGTCACCCCAGCTCAGTAGTGTCTCAGTCATCCAACATCATACATATTGTCTCACAAGTGTGTTCTGCTCTACACATCTCACGGACAGCTGCTGACAGCTTCCTTCCCTTTTCAGCCCTCTCTTGTAGGCAGGTTAACCCTTTTGAAACAAAGATAGCCAAAGTCAGATTTGGGGGCTCTTTCCCACACAAAATCTTTCTGAGCCTATGAATTCCAGGTCCCATATGAGGACTTAATAATTTTGGGAAGTTTCAAATCAGCCTTCACTCTCTAGCAAATTACCCTGGAACCCTGGATGGGTGGGAACTCCTGAGTACTCCAACTGTGCTTGTTTTCTTCCCATAAAGAGACCACAACCCAAATAGTGGGGACACATATCTACCTACCAGGACCTATTCCTGGTGTCTTGCACAAGGTATAAGATCTGTCATCTTTCTGATTTGCTCTGCCACTTGTCTATTAGGGGCAAAACCCCCTTGATACATGAATGTATTTGTGCAAGAACCCAATAAGACAGTTTTTGTTATTTTCTTTAATAACTTCAAATCGCAATTGGTTAGCGATATTGGTCTGTATTTTGCTACATCACCCATATAATCATAGATGAGATGGATGCAGTAGTTTTCTTTTTTTTTAGGAATTTGTTTCTTTTACTAGGATTTGTCTTTTCTTGTGATTTTTTCTTTTTGCCTTAATTTTCTCTTTTCATTTCATATTTTCTCTTTTTTTTTTTTTGTTTTCTTTATTGTTTAACTTTTAACTTTGTGTTAGTTTTATTTCTAGTGTGTAGCTAAGGCCATTTTTCCATTGTCCTAATTCTGCAAGTCAGCCTGTGGCATTCAAACCAGCTAATTTATGCTTCACCTGGCAGGTCCATGTGGGGTTGTTTAAGCATTAGCAGGCCTTACTGGATATGCGCCTGGCATGTGTGGGTCCCAGTGGCAGTGACATCAATTCCCTCAGACATGCATCCCACACACAAACACATACATATTTTTGGTACAAATGGTGGGAAACACCAGAATTATGGTAATACCTTGCAGGAAGATAAAAGGCATGGGGAGCCATTGCCGATTTTACTCCCACAGTCAGAAAAGGACATATCTTTCAAAATCTATAGTGCTTCTGTTTTTTTTGGGTCCTCCCCTCCCTTTGGGGCATTGTACCAACTCACTTTGTTTTAGGCTAGATAGGATCAACAGATAGGTGGTGGGGGACTAAATCTTTTGAAGGACAAATAGGGCAAGACTGTTATTACTGAACAGTATGTTGTTTACCGGCCCTCGGACTTGGCATATTGTGGATCGAATGGACAGATTGTTTGGCGGGGCTGGGGAGGATCCAGCTGTTATGATACATGGTAGTACCAATGACAAAAGTAAAGGAAGATGGAACATCCAAAAAAGGATTTCAGCCCTGTTGAGGAAGAAGATTGTCAAAAAGTTAGAGGAACTTTTAAACTAGGGGAAGGGTCAGAGGAAACTATTCCAGACAGTGAGCAAGGAGCAAAAGGTGCTACTGTGGTCAGTGTTGGTAGTGAAATTGCAATACCTAAGACCAATGCTCATAGGCGGGCAGAATCCAACTGCAGCCTCAGAACAAACATGGATAAAATAAAATGAGGAGGATATTTACTTTGTCGGAGACCTGGTTTGACAGTTCACATGACTGGCTTGCAACTGTCCAGAGGTATTCCCTGTATCAAAGGGGCAGGGTAGGTAGAAGAGGGGGAGGGGTGTGCATGTATGTCAAGAGTGATTTACTGGTGAACACAAGGGGTGACATTGTTAATGGGGCAAGGGAGGGGGGATCTTTGTGGATGGAACTTCAAAGTGAAGAAACAAAAAAAATTATTAATAGTGGGTGTATGCTACAAGGCCCCAAAGGATGAAGAGGAGACCGATTTCCTTTTTCAATTATAAATGGCAGCAAAGCAGGGCTTTGAAGCAGGACAACCCCTTCATGTGTTTACATTAGGGAACTTATCCAAATATTGACTGGGCAGATGGAACTGTTCATTAATCTAAGACTCATAATTTCTGGAATGTCTTGGAGGACAATTTCATGTGTCAATTTGTGGATACCCCAATTAGAAATAAGGCTCTAAGATAAATAGATAAATCATGTGCTGCGCTATGCCCTTAATGATCTTCTGAATCTGCAGCAAAAATCTAAAAAACTAAATTTGTTAACAAAAGTGATGTGCCTATAAAATCAAATCCAAGGCTGAAATAATAATATACATTGAACACTGGACACTGAAAACTAATCCTGGGTGGTTAGAGTATCACAGACTTATATGCACTTTATGGATCCCTTTTATATCAATATTTATATTTTAGGAAATGTGTGTATATTTGCGCTATATGATGTTGTAAGCTGTATGATGACATTAGTCGCTTATATATTATTATTTCAGCCTTTGATTTGATTTTATAGGCACATCAGTTTTGTTAACATATTTAGTTTTTTAGATTTTTCCTGCAGATTCAGCAGATCATTAAGGGGATAGCGCAGCACATGATTTATCTATTTATCTTTGAATCTCACACGTTAGTATGGGACGTGATTAGTGCTAGCAGCTGTCATCATACTATATTAAGATAAGGGAACTTTTATTTGGTAGCTCGCAAGACCTTCACTATTTTAGAAATAAGGCTCTGCTTGACCCACTAATTACAAACATTAGAGAACTGATTGCGGAAAGATGATTGCTGTGGAAGTAAAGGATAACTTGGGAAACAGTGATCACAGGGTATTAACATTCATCATAAATCATAGGAAAAGAAAACATGAGATTAGGACAAGAACATTGAGTTTCAAGAGAGCTAACTTTATTAAACTGCACTCTACACATCATTAAATGGGAAGATTTTCTAGAAATAAAAACACAGAAGAAAAGTGGGAGTGCTTTAAGAACAAAAGAATTAATGACACTAGCAAGTGTATTCAAAAAGGCAACAAATTTAAAAGAACTAAGGTTAAACCTAGGTGGCCAAATTTGAGCATAAAGAGGCATATTAAAGAGAACAGACTGTCCTTTCAAAAATATAAGGCTGAGGGGACCTAGTCAGCATTCTAACAGTACAAAGACTGCAATAAGAAATGTAAGAGCATCAGGGCAGCAAAACAAGACACATAGCGGAGGAGAGTAAAAAGAATCCCCAAAAACGGTTTCAATATTTTAATAGTAAAAAGGTAAAGTCAGAACATATTGGCCGATAAAGGATAATCAGGGCAGCTGGTTAGAAGTGACAGGAGAAGTTAACTGTGTTAAATATATTATTTTCCTCAGTTTATACTGTGGAAAAGTAGGGCTATAATAGACAAGATTATAAAAAAGACTAGAAAAACGTAATGTGAACAAATTGCCATGACCAGATGGCTTACAACCGAGTGTTCTCAATGAACTTCGCCAGGTCATTGCTAGACTGCTATTCCCAATGTTTAACCACTTCAATACAGGGCTTTTAAACACCCTTCCTTACCAGAGCACTTTTTGCGATTCGGCACTGCGTCGCTTTAACTAACAATTGCGCGGTCGTGCGACGTTAAACCCAAACAAAATTGACGTCCTTTTTTTCCCACAAATAGAGCTTTCTTTTGGTGGTATTTGATCGCCCCTGCGGTTTTTATTTTTTGCGCTATGAACAAAAGAAGAGCGACAATTTTGAAAAAAAACACAATATTTTTTACTTTTTGCTATAATAAATATCCCATTTTTGAAAAAAAAAAAACTATTTTTTTCCTCAGTTTAGGCCAATACGTATTCTTCTACATATTTTTGGTAAAAAAAATCGCAATAAGCGTATATTGATCGGTTTGCGCAAAAGTTATAGCGTCTACAAAATAGGGGATAGATTTATTGAATTTTTTATTTGTATTTTTTTACTAGTAATGGCGGGGATCTGCGATTTTTTTTTTTGTGACTGCGACATTGCGGCGGACACTTCGGACACTTTTGACACATTTTTGGAACCATTCACATTTACACAGCGATCGTTGCTATAAAATTGCAATGATTACTGTGTAAATGTGACTGGCAGGGAAGGGGTTAACACTAGAGGGCGCTGGAGGGGTTAATGTGTTCCCTAATAGACGTGATTCTAACTGTAGGGG
This sequence comes from Lithobates sylvaticus, assembly GCA_028564925.1. Taxonomy (NCBI): domain Eukaryota; kingdom Metazoa; phylum Chordata; class Amphibia; order Anura; family Ranidae; genus Lithobates; species Lithobates sylvaticus. Next base: position 285,095,891 of record CM053028.1, on the reverse strand, counting down.
GAGGGGACTTAAGGGGAGGAGACCGATCATGTGTTCCTCCGTACTGGGATCACATGATCGGTCTCCTCTGCACTGACAGGACGTGGAGCTGTGTGTTTACACACACAGCACCACGTTCCCGCCCGGTCCCGTTGTTTTAACGGGCAATCGCGGGTGCCCGGCGGACATCGCGGCCGCCGGGCACTCGCACCGGGTCCCGAGCGATGCCGCGGGCGCGCGCGCGGCCCCCCAGGCGGCCGGGAATCCGAGGACGTCAAATGACGCCCACCCAGGATGGTAGATCCACCTTGTGGGCGTCATATGACGGCGGGCGGTATTGAAGCGGTTAAGGACAGCTTACTGACAGGAATTGTACCAGCCAAATGGTGAAAAAACAAATGTGGTACCAATATTAAAAAAAAGGTCCTGAGACACAGTACATACCTGGAAACCACAGGCCAGTCAGCCTAACATCAATAGTATTAAAAGTATTGGAAAGGATGATAAGGGACTATATCCAAGAATTTACTGATGAAATGGTATCATTAGTAGTAACCAGCATGGATTTATGAAGGATCATTCTTGCCAGAACAATCTGTTAACATTTTATGAGGAAGTGAGCTGTAATCTGCTTAGATGAATGTAGTAGATGTAGTGTATCTTGATTTCATCAAATATATAATTTCTTTAAAAACTGAGGTCTTTTGTCATTGACGATAGTGTATGTACCTGGATAGAAAACTGGTTACAGGAGCGCGTCCAAAGGGTGGTGATAAATAGCATATCTTCTGGGACCAATTCTGTTTAACTTGTTCATGGATGGAGATAGGTCAAACACCCCCCTGTTCAGTTTACAGCAGAACTCCCGAACAAGGGAAAAGTTCGGTCCCTAACCGCAATCTCCATTGAAGTCTATGGGAGCCGAACATGAGAAATCAAAATCCCCTATTCTAAAGGCGTATATATGCAAGTAATTGACCATAAAAAGGGTGTGGGGGTCTGGGTACTGCTCTGGAGAACATGTATCAATACAAATTGTTTTTTAAAAACTATTGTTTTTAAAGTAGCAGTGATTTTAATGATGCTTAAAATGAAACAATAAAAATGAAAAATTCTGTGTTGGGGGGGGGGGGGGTCCCCTTGGTCTGCCTATAAAGTGGCACATCTGTAGCGTGTATAGAACATGCTGCAGCAAAAATGAAATTTCTAAAGAAATAAAAACAAGTCAAATCACATTTATATCTACTTGCGTTTGCAATTGCTGACGCCCGGCTATTTAAAAAAAAAGAAAAACTGCCAATTTTTTTTAATTGGTGTGGGGTCCCCCCAAAATATATGCCAGGCCCTTATCTAAGCATGTAGCCTGGCAGGCCAGGAAAGGGGTGGCACAAGCGAGCCATATGCCCTCAACATGGGGGGTTGGTGCTTTGGGGCATGTTGATGGGGACAAAGGCCTCTTCCTGATAACCCTGGGCTGTGGTTGTGGGGGTCTGTGGGCAGGGGGCTTATTGGATACCCCCCAGATCCCGGACCTCCCCTATGTGAATGAGTAAGGGTACATTGTACCCCTATTCATTCACCAAAAAAAATGTAAAAAATAAATAAAAACACTCTAATGCCCCGTACACACGGTCAGAAATTCCGGAAAATATCCGATCAGACCATGTTGTTGGAACATCCGCCCTGTGTCTGGGCTCCATGGGACTCCATGGGACTTTTTCCATCGGAAAAATTTGAGATCCTGCTCTCAAATTTTCCGACAACAAAATCCGATCTGACTTTTTCCGATCGTGTGTAGAGAATTCCAAAGCACAAAGTGCCAAGCATGCTGAGATCAAATTACGAGACCAAAGCTATTGGCTAATAGTAGTTACGTTGTACGCAACAAACGTCACCACGGTCAGAATGATCGCTTTTTCAGACAACTTTGTCCAACCGTGTGTATGCAACACCAGTGTCGGACAAAATCCGTCAGAAAAAATCTGACGGATTTTGTGGTCGGAATTTCCGACCGTGTGTATGGGGCATAAGGGTTTTTGACAAATCGTTTATTAAAAAAAACAATGTCCCCCAATGTACTGTAGATCAATTGTCATTCACTACACCCTCTGCACTGCCGGATCTGGAAAAATAAAAATAACACTCAGCATTCGTGGAAGGCAGACCTCTGAATGCTCCTCACGATGTCACCAACCAGTGTATGCTGGATCTGTGATGTCACGAGGGGGGCGAGGGCATCAGGTGACATCACCAGGTGTCCTTGCCCCTTACCTATTTAAGAACTGTCAGATGGCAGAGGAGGTATTTGGCAGCCTGCCTTCGACAAGTGCAGAGTGCTTTGTTTTCTTTTTTTTTTAGGTCCGGTTATGTGGCGGGCGCCATGATTGACAATGGATCTATGACGGGGATTATTCTTTTTTTTGGTATTTTGTTAATAAAGGACATGTCAAAAACTCTTTTAGTGTTTTTATTTATTTTTTTATTTTTTGGGGGTGAATAAGTAGGGGTACAATGTACCCCTAGTCATTTACATAGGGGGCAGGATCTGGGTCCCCCCTTGTTAAAGCAGTCTTCCAAATTTCAATAAACCCCTGCCCACAGACCCCCACAACCACCACCCAGGGTTGTCAGGAAGAGGCTCTTGTCCCCATCAACATGGGGACAAGGTGCTTTGGGGTGGGGGGCCCAAAGCACCCCCCAGTTTGATGGCATGTGGCCTGGCACGGTTCAAGAGGGGGGTTGCTTACACATCCCCCCTTTCCCTAGCCTGCCATTCTACATTTTCGGATAAGGGTCTAGTATTGTATTTTTGTTTTTTTGTAGTGGCGAAAATAATTTTTTTTCTTTTAGCTGTCTTTTTTTTCTTAATTTCTTAACATATTGACTTGCACTCAGCGGGTGAAAACCCCACCGAACGCACAGGAAATTTGGGTGTTTGGTGAACTTTTGCTCGGACCGAATAGCTCTCCCAACACTATTCATAAACAACATAGAGGTTGGTATAAATATAACATAATTCAATCTCAGTTTTTGCTGATGATGAAACAACGCTAAGCAGGATATAGAAACTTTACAAGAAGACCTTGATAAAATAGAGGGGTGGAAAGATGACAATGTTGTTCAATGTAAAATAATGTAAAGTAAGGCACTTGGGGGCTAAAAATATGAATGCAAAGTTACACACTAGGGGAAGAACCTAGGAAACAAGGGTGCAAAAGGATAAAGGGGTCCTAGTAGATGACAGACTCAGCTATAGCATGCAATGTCAAGCTTAGAAAACAAAGCCAGCAGATCATATACAATTTAAAATTACAATTCCACCACTTTACAAAATTAAGGTTTGACTGCATTTGGAGTATGCTGTCAAGTTCTGGGCACTAGTCCTCAGGAAGGATATGCTGAAACTGGAGAAAGTCCAGAGAAGGGCTAAAAAGCTAATAAGTGGGCTGGAGGATCTCGTGTATGACGAATGATCACACACATTAAGCTTATTTTTCCAAGAGAAGAGATGTTTGAAAGAAGATGATCGCAAATGTACAAATAAATTGTATCTAAATGGTGATTCTTGCATAGTGAGAAAACTACTCAGGTCGCTTAAGAAGACAATGACCACTCATTGAATTTGAATGAGAAGTGGTTTAACCTTAGACTGCATAGGGGCTCTTTACCATTAGAGTGGTAAGGATGTGGAACTTAGTGGGAAATGTATATAAACTCAAACACCTTTTAGATGAGTATCTTAGCCAACGCAATATACAGGAATATGAGAGGTGGTAGAGACATAATAAATGCACATTCCCACATCCTTACCCACTTTGTAACCATGTAGACGCCCCCCCCCCCCTTCACAAGTCTGTATTTGTGGAGAGGGGGATCTTATCTTAGTGGAAAATGGTGTAGTCTCTTTTGCAGCCATAAGGGGGAAGATTTTTTAATCTTTGAGTTGTTCATAGTGGATTTTCAACATGTAAGTATATACCGGTGGTATAAGTACGATGTAGAACAAGCACCAATGGAAAAAAAAATAAACAAATACAATGTAGGACCTTTTCATGTGGCTTTGAGGGCAGCAAAAAAAAAAAAAACACATATTCTTTCAAAAACATGCTTGAGAAATGTATTATAGCTGTATGTGCTATTACAAAACAGTACTATTTTCATGGAAAGTCTCAGTGACAGCATACACTGGCAGTGCGTACTTAACTTTGAATGTATTTATTATATTATTTTCTAATTATCTTGGCTTACATACATCAGCAGCATTCCAATCTGATTAATTTCAGTTTGAAAAAAAATGTTTTTTTCAGATAGCCTTATCAGCAACACATGCCTTTCATCAAACTGTAATAGTCCTACTTTGACTGGCAGAAAGAAATCAGCCATAGTTCTCTGCCTGTATCTCTGTTGTTACTGATGAACCATCCTGCGACTGGCAAATTTCTAGCAAGCTCTTGTTAAGAATTAGGAAATTGCAGATAATACAGTAGTGGAAAATTAGCCAGCAGCAGGACATTTTTAACAAGGGGGTAATGGACAAAATGTACTAGAAAAAAAGTATAGGCTGGTGTTTTAACACATGAATTAGGAGTGTAAAAAACTAGTGTATAACTAACTAGCCAGCACAGCAGACAAGTTTAGACAGCAAAGTTAATCCTAAATGAAATAGGCACAAAGAGCAGATTCTGGGGTTTTACAACAAACATTAAAGTACTGCAGCATATACAGCATTGTAAAACTGGCCAGTAGCAGGGCTGTTTTCATCAGGGATAATAGGCCAAAATGTACTATGCAGGTTTTTAATATAAGCATTAAGAGACTGCAGATAATGCAGTAGTGTAACATTTTCCAGCAGCAGATCAATTTTATTGAGCAAAAATAGGCTTACATTTGCTAGTCAACAAGAGTCCATGCTAGGGTTTTACGACACAAATTAGGAAACTACAATGGATACAGCTTGTAGGACTTTCTGATGTATGCCTACATTTTATTTTGACTATAAGGGTAAAAGGTGTGTTTAATGGAAGTGACATAATGTGGGGTGGTTAGGTGCACATTGTTCCAGTTTTTATAAATGCAGCAGCGTGTTCTAAATAAAAGGCATTTTAAAGCATATGTTCAGTTTTGATTGCCACACTTCTAAAAAAAGGTCCTATCAACATAAAACAATTACAATAAAACACAAAAGAAATGTAACCACACAAAAGACCACTTTTTTTTCAAAGGGAAACCTTGAAGCAAAAGAAAGGCTAAAATAGTATTCAATTTACCTCCAAGATACGTGAACATCTGAAAAGATCAACTCTGAAAAAAGGGAAGTCTTGCAGAAAAAAAATAAGTTTGTTATGCATGGACAGCAGTTAAAGTTACTGTGAAGCTCAAATAAATCTCAAAATAAAACAAAAGACAAAAAAACCTCCAATTATGAGAGCAAAAAAGTTTAATTGCCCAAGGAGCTAGTAAGCAGAAATAAAGAACAATATTCAAACTGGCGTTAATCTTTCCCTGTACAGTTTACCAACCAATATTATTACTTACAGTACTTTGAGAAAGTATTCATACCCCTTGAAATGTTCCACATTTTGTCATGTTACAACCAAAAATGTGAATCTATTTTATTGGGATTATATGTGATAGACCTACACAAACTGGCCCCTAATTGGGAAGTGGAAGGAAAATGATAAATGATTTTCAAAATATTTTACAAATAAATATCTGAAACATGTGGCATGCATTTGTATTCAGCCCCCTTTACTCTGATACCCCTAACTAAAATCTAATGGAACCAATTGCCTTCAGAAGTCACTTTAATTAGTAATCAGAGTCCACCTGTGTGTAATTAAATGTTAGTATAAATATAGCTGTTCTGTGAAGCCCTTTAGAGCAGGGGTGACCAGCCTTTTGAGGAGCGAGGGCCACTTTAGCGACTTGGTAACCGGTCGCGGGCCACAATGAGCGTAGCGGGCGGTTGGCAGGTCTGTGTCCACTCTGCATATGTAGAGCAGACACAGATGCAGCCCGCTCTACCCTAAGGGCCCTCCGATCTGCCCAGACAGAAGGGGACAGATCCCCTTCTGTTTTTTAAGCAGATCAGATGGCAGATAGGCGGGTGTAAGCAGACATGAGTCTGTTTACATCTGCCGCTCTATAGAGGTGAATGGAGGGTCTGATTGGGTCCGCCTGAAAAACAGGCAGACCCGATCGGACCGATTGTGTGAAAGGGGACTAAGGCTGCTTTCACACTGATGCACAGCGGTTTACTTGCTCCTCAACTGACCCTGATCATCACTTCTTCCTCAGGATTCCTCAGGATTCCTCAGGATTCCTGCAGCTGGTTGCTGCTGTCCCCCAGGTGATTATAACTGGTGGCTGCTGCTGGCTGTCCTCCAGGGCTGGTACTGCTGTTGGGTACTGGCTGCTGGTACTGCTGGCTGGTACTGCTGGAGGGTACTGGTACTGCTGGCAGGTACTGGTACTGCTGGCAGGTACTGCTGGCTGGTACTGGTACTGCTGGCTGGTACTGCTGGCTGAAACTGCTTGCTGCTACTGGTACTGCTGGCGGGTGCTGGTGGGTACTGGTAGTGCTTGTGGGTACTGGTGCTGCTGGTGGGTACTGGTACTGCTGGCTGGTACTGCTGGTGGGTACTGCTGGCTGGTACTGGTACTGCTGGCTGGTACTGCTGACTGGTACTGGTACTGGTGGCTGGTACTGCTGGCTAGTGCTGGTACTGGTGACTGGAACTGGTGGCTAGTACTGGTGGTTGGTACTGCTGGTGAGTACCGGTACTGCTGGCTGGTACTGGTACTGCTGGATGAAACTGCTTGCTGCTACTGGTACTGCTGGCAGGTATTGGTACTGCTGGCAGGTACTGGTACTGCTGGCTGGTACTGGTACTGCTGGCTGGTACTGGTACTGCTGGCTGGTGCTGGTACTGGTGACTGGAACTGGTGGCTAGTACTGGTGGTTGGTACTGCTGGTGGGTACTGGTACTGCTGGCTGGTACTGGTGGCTGGTACTGGTACTGCTGGCTGGTGCTGGTACTAGTGACTGGAACTGGTGGCTAGTACTGGTGGTTGGTACTGCTGGTGGGTACTGGTACTGCTGGCTGGTACTTGTACTGTTGGTGGGTACTGATACTGCTGGCTGGTACTGGTATTGCTGGCGGGTATTGCTGGCTGGTACTGCTGGTGGGTACTGGTACTGCTGGCGGGTACTGGTGACTGGTACTGGTGGCTGGTACTGCTGGTGGGTACTGGTACTGCTGGCTGGAACTGCTAGCTGGTACTGGTACTGCTGGCAGGTACTGGTGACTGGTACTGGTGGCTAGTACTGGTATGTGATACTGCTGTTGGGTAGCCATACTGCTGGCGGGTACTGGTACTGGTGACTGGTACTGGTGGCTAGTACTGCTGGTGGGTACTGGTACTGCTGGCTGGTACTGGTGGCGGGTACTGATACTGCTGGCAGGTACTGGTGGCTAGTACTGGTGGCTGGTACTGCTGGTGGGTACTGGTACTGCTGGCTGGTACTGGTGGCGGGTACTGCTGACTGGTACTGGTACTGCTGGTGGGTACTGGTACTGCTGGTGGGTACTGATACTGCTGGCTATTATGATATTATGATATGATATGATATTAGAACAGGTTGAAAGTTTGCTACACAATTCTAGTCATTGGTTCTGAGTGAGCAGTCCATCTCTTTCAGCCATTTCAACCCAAGCCTTACATGACTATAATCAAGGTATCTGCACTTGTTAGTGTGATACTAAAGCAAGAATAGGACAATTGACCTTCAGAGGCAGGAGGGATTTAGCCCTGGTCAGTCAGGATAATTATCTTTTAATTCTGTAAATGCAGCTTGTATGTGTTTGATTCAGGAAAGTAATGCTTTAATTTTGGGCCCTGAGATTCTGTAGAAAAAAAATACCAACTGACTCCACATACAAAATTAGACTCCTCCCACTCTACCTTTAAGAATTATACCAAACATTTGGGAATTATTTTTTACAGAATTTAAGTTACTAAGAACATGGAAAGATGAAAAATATATGTGTGTATAGGTGGTTGAAAAGAAACCCCCAGAGGAGGTCAGACTAAAAGATCTTACTATTAACCAGCATGATGTTCTGAATATTAAGTTGGAATTTGGATTTGAAATGGAACCCTGTTTACAATATGCTACAAATGAATAACTTTCTTGAATATTTTACATGTGTGCCTTGTGCATGAAATGTAAGAAAAAGAAGTCAGCTTTTTACCAATACTAAACATTCACTGTATATCTCTCTTTATACTGACCTAATAAAATAAGACATTTTTACTTCCTTTTAGAAGTTTTAATGAATGCATTATTGTGGATGTAATTGATGCTTTCAAGAACATAACATTTGCTTAAGTCTGTTATTGCTTTACAGCTTTAACAGTGAAAGAAGAATTTCCATTTCCTATATATCCATCACGGAAATGGATAGAAAGACTCATAAACAATATATTTTTTCTTAAGTTTTTCACAGATTGCAAGTGTGATTTATCAAGTTATTAATTTTAAACTTGCCAAAATGTGTTTTTATCTGTTGCCTGCCTGTGTAACTGTATTTCTTTGTAACGATGAAAGACATTCCAATGACCAGTGTTTAATCTTACATTGTTGTTCAGTTAAGGTCTTCTAAACTAACTTTTGAATTAGCAAAAGATTGTGTTTTTTTAAACCGGGTACACACTATTCAGGCTGAACGAAAAAATCTGCCAACCCTTGGTCGGAGCTGCTGTACTAACCATGCAAGGCTAGTTTAGTGATCTCCCCCACTGAGCTGTTGTGTTCTGACAAAACTATGATCAGCGCTTTCTGACATTAGCTGAGAGCACTGATCAGGAGTTGGTCGGATGCTGGTTTTCCAGCATGCTTTTCTCACAGAAATTGACAAAACAGTCCGATATACACATGGGCCGAATGTTGGCTGTTTTTTTTTAACCGGCCGTTGTCTTCTGACATTTGGCTCATGTGTACCTGACTTAAAACCAGGCACACACTATTCGTTTTTTTTTTTCGCTCAAACCCTCGGGTTGAACGAAAATAAACTGTCCGCTCTGGTCGAAGCCACTGTACTAACCATACAAAGTTAGAAAGTTAGTTCAGCGATCTACCCCCCCCCCCCCCCCCACAGAGCTGTTGTGTTCTGTCAGCCATTGTCTCCCAATATTTGGCTTGTGTGTACCCGGATTACAGATGCCCATAGTTATAAGTATGAAGAATGAAACTCCACAATATAGAGAATCTATTTCAATCTATTATACTATATTTAAAATTATCCATGTGTTTTAAAATTCTAAATAAAATGAATATTAATTTCACTGCTGCCCCCATGCAATATAAACATATACAATAAAGATTCTCAAGTGTAAGTGATTCCCTTTGAAAGTAGCGCTGTGATATATACATATATATATGTGTTCTTCAAAAATGTAATTTAAACATAATCACAAAAGTCCAAGCATAACATCCATAAACAAAATTCACACAGTGTTGGTGTGCTTCTACTTATTAAATCATAGTGATGCAATCTTCTTTGACTTAGATATCGTTAAAGCCAAGACACCTCCTCGTGTCCACAAGTGATCCCTCTCCCCATCAGGCAAGAACTCACCAAATTTACATTTTTGCTGTGAACAAGACTTATCGCCAAAACTAGTCTGCTGCTGCTGCTGACTGTACTTACTCTGAAGGCTTGTAAATAAATACACTTGAACTTATGGAGTTGCCGGCTGCTTTTATTCGATGACAAAATTTACATGCCTCCCATTCTCATGGTTGGCAAGAAAGCTTATGATTCAATGCATCAGCTCGTGCCTCTTATAGATGTTAAATGCCTCCATATGGTTCGTGAGTGGCATATATTAAAACAGCAGGCCAATTTTAAAGGCTAATATGCAAGTTATTATCATAAAAAGTGTTTGGGGACCTGGGTCCTGCCCCAGGGGACATGTATCAATGGAAAAAAAAGTTTTAAAAATGGCTGTTTTTTCAGGAGCAGTGATTTTAATAATGCTTAAAGTGAAACAATAAAAGTGTAATATTCCTTTAAATTTCGTACCTAGGGGGTGTGTATAGTATGCATGTAAAGGGGCGCATGTTTCCCGTGCTTAGAACTGTCCCTGCACAAAGTGTCATTTTTGCAGGAAAAAAAGCTATTTAAAATCACTCGCGGCTATAATGAATTGTCGGCTCCCATAATACAGAGAACAGTCATTGAAAGTCATTGATAAAAAAAAAAAAGCGTGGGGTTCCCCCGAAATTCAATTACCAGGCCCTTCAGGTCTGGTATGGATATTAAGGGGAACACCGGGTCAAATAAAAAAAAATTACGTGGGGTTCCCCATAAATATCCATACCAGACCCTTATCCAAATACGCAACCTGGCAGGCCACATGCCCTCAACATTGGGAGGATGCTTTGGGGGTCTGTGACCCCTCAAAGCACCATGTCCCCATGTTGATGAGGGGAAGGGTCTCTTCCCCACAACCCTTGCCCGGTGGTTGTGGGGGTCTGCGGGCGGGGGGCTTATCAGAATCTGGAAGCCCCCTTTAACAAGTGGACCCCCAGATCCCAGCCCCCCTCTGTTTGAAATGGTAAGGGGGTACAAAAGTACCCCTACCATTTCACAAAGAAAGTGTAAAAAATAGTTAAATAAACACACTGACACCGCTGGGAAAAGTCCTTTATTAAAAATAAAAAAATAAAGAAAAGATTCCAGCGGTGGTAATCCACTCTTGCTATCCAGCGACGGGTGGTCTCTGCTCCGGGGTCCAGCGATGGCTGATCTCTTCTGACGTCCAGCGCTGCGCGTCCTGTCTTCACGGAGACACTGAGGGAATCCTCTTAGCAGAGGAGGGCCAAGCCACTCCGTCACCTGACCCCGCCCCCCTCTGATGTAATGGAAACCTGCATTACATCAGAGGGGGGGCGGGGTCACCCGTACGTCACTGGGGAAGCCTCGGTGAACAAGCGAACAGGCAATGTTCGAGTCGAACATGAGTTCGACTCAAACTCGAAGCTCATCCCTAATTACGAGATACACAAATCAACAAGTCAAAATCAACAACATCGTCAACAAGTACTGGCATGTGCTATCCCTTGATTCTACACTAGGACAATTTGTACCGGATCATCCCCTTTTTACATTCAGGAGGATGACATCAATTAGAGACAAACTTATTGCTAGTGAATACAATACACAAAAAGACCCTATTCTCCCTAACAGTAAAACTTTCCATCCCAGACACATCGCCAACTGCAAGACCATCGGAGTGGTTATATGTTATGCTGCGATTGCAGCTGTTTTTATATTGGAAAGACCAAACAGGAATTTTGGAGACGAGCATACAGGCATATAACAAACATCCAAACGAGTAATCCTGACCTGACCTTGGGCCGACATACTAAAATAGTACATGGAGGTAAATTTGCAAAAAAATTATTTCTCATATTGGATCGTGTCCACCCTAGTTCCAGAGAGGAGATCGGATCAAAATTCTCCTCCAAACAGAACTGCACTGGATACATAATCTTAGAGCTACAGCACCACAAAGACTCAACAAGGCTATTTGTTTTTTGTTTTAAGCCCTTCTTAGAGGGCTTTTCCTCAGAAGGAATGGAGAAATAAAATTCATCCCACCCCCATACTACAACCCTTTTCCCTGGCCTTCTCTTTCCCTGGCCTTCTATAGATTTTTCCAGATAGGATAATAGGCAAATCTGTATATGTGCTGTGTCCTTTACTAATATCCAATGTTGGTGATTCTTATCTCCATGGAAGTGTAAGAAAAAATAAGTTGGTGCATACAGCCTGCTTCTTTCCTTTTCTTCTTCCATTGATTATACTGTATTTTGTTTGACAATTTTACAAATATTAACTGATATTTACATCGATGATATTAACTCAATTACTCAAATGACCATAATCTATGTATATACATTTTTTGTGTGATTATATGACCAATGTTAGCCAAAGCTATTTTCTGTGTTCTTCTCCTTCTCCTGCAATACTATAATCCTTAACATGTGTTTCCCATACTGGCCACCAGAGGGCCAGGGTGTTTATCAACATTTACACCTCTCTGTGCACACTGCGCACTGCATGGCACTTAATTTTATATCCTAAACAGACATGAAGCCCACTCATACCACTACCTGGTTTTCTGACTTTTGTTCTTTTTTCTTGGGGATGATGTTTTGTGCACTTGGTCCCTCTCCTGTGGGCTCCTTCCACAGCTCCCGGTACAGACAATCTGAGCAGCCTCTGATTCCTCATCCCCCATTTTCCAGACTTATCATGATAGTTGCATGCATCTGCATGCATCTGCCCCTGAAGAGTGGTATTATCCACGAAACGCGTCTGGCTTATAGGATGCATTCCCATGCCTACTGATAGGAGCCTACTTAGACTGATTATCTACAACCAAATGTGCTTTTAACCATTGTTTACACTGCATAGTGCCATTTAGATGACGTGTGTGTATATATATATATATATATATATATATGAATCTGCAATAATTAATTTTACCCTATTAAATCTCTTGTCAATTTTACATGCCGTCCCTTTGATATGTATATGTACTGTATTCATGAGGTCAATACCATGTATGTTTGTGTATACTTATTAAACCTTTTCTGTGCATCATTGTTATGTATTGTCAGACTCAATTAAGTATACTTTCCAATTATACCACCCCCACAAATAAATAGCCTCTTTCAAAGTCCCACCTTCCTTTTTCTTATACATCAACGTTTACTCCTGTTCTTGTCCATAGAGATTGAATAGGACCAATCTATTTATTTACATGGTGACGGGTAGCCCCACTCGGGTGGACGACTGAGCGCCCGGCACACCCAGCCACCCGGATCATTCAATCCATGGTGGCTATCTTTTGGGGGCTATAGACAGCATTCCACCTCGTCTTGCCAGCGGCTTTCTGTGTCAGTGGGCCCTGACATTGCACTGACGTTGCACATGCGCGGTCGGGATGGGGCTGTGAGCGCATGGCTCAGGAAGCTAGCATTGAGCATTGATTTCAAGCAACACATCACTACAGCGAACCAATGAAAAGCAAGGCGCTAACACATATGTGATAATTGCATGTAAACAAAGGATACAAAACAATCCAAAATACTTGAGAGTCCAAAAGTGAAAAAAATTCTATTTATAAAAATGATTAATTGATATTTCACCATCCAAAAAGTTTCCTAAATCTCGCTGAAGAAAGCTCCAATCACTGTGCTCCTGGTCTTAAAGATGCCTCAGATACTCCTCATATAAGTGCTCCACCACAAAGTGTACAAAATGCACGCTTACCAGCAGCATCCATTATGTGCGCCATTGGTGTGATAGGTTACCACCCTTTTTGCATGTTGTTTTCACAATGTCCCACCTTAAGAATGGTATATGGGAAACCACCACCAGCTGATCTCTTCAAACATCAATAACCGAGACCCAGGGAGAGATAATAATCTAGGATAGTGTGATACTGTTTTATTAAATGTCAAAACAAAAATTAAAAATATAAATTTGCCACTCAAATTTAAAGGTGCTATATTCAGCACCAACACAACCAGCCTGTTTGATTATCTTGCACACCCCTCAGTCCAAGCCAGCATGCGTTTCAAACGGCAGAATGTTCAAACCAGATAAAAAAACGGAAATTGCATCACGAATGGCAGACATGCAGCCTCAATGCATTTTGCTTGTCAGCATTGTCAGGAAGCTCTCTACACCCAGTGGAATCCACTCCTGCTGTATACTCACCTGTCCTCCATGCAGTCCTGTGTCTCTTGTGCTTCTTTAGTTGCTGGAGGCCCAAGTACATACCATGACTCCAGTGACCTCTGAGTATTCTGTATCAGTTAAGGATCCCTGTGTACCCTAAGTTTCCAGTGCCCCCAATGCTCATCTTGCTTCATCCAGTTACTCAAATGTGCTCCTATGCATCCCATGACTCATGTGCACCCCAGATAATCCTGTGTCATCTACTGACTTCTAGTTCATCCTGTGCTCCTCTGTGACACCTGTGTCTTCACTCAGTCACCTGTCATGCTCCACAGTTGTCTGGCCTGCTAGGCTCTACCGTCAGATATACTGTGGTCACTCTGACTCTCTCAGTAAATATTAACCCCTGTCAATGACAGATTTCTCATGTAAATATTTAAAATGAAAATTGTATTCTATATAGAAACATATAGAAACATATACAACAAGAGTTAATACTAAGCTTTTGGAAAAAAAATTAAACAGTTGAAAGAGAAAAAGAGTAATAATAATAATGATTCTAAATAAAATGACCAATATGGCAGTACTAACATATGTATTGATTTTAAGGTAATCTCCAGAAACACTTGCTCCTTATACTAGAGAGCATCTTAACCTGAAACATGTATTTACTAATTTGCTCCATCTTAATTTTTGAAATACCTGGGGAACAGAAGAAAACTGGTATGCATATTAATAGGTTGCTTTCTCCAAACTCTTCCTACTGGAAGAGAGCTCCTGGTGTGCAAATCTGAGGCTAGAACAAAGATACGCTAATTATCCTCCATTTATTTGCCTGCTTGTATGGTCCTAAATACCATAGTGATTAATTAGCACAAGACAGTGAGGGCAGGATGTCACACCATTGTCTGTGTATAAGTGTTGGCAAAGGTTCTGCTCATGTGTTGACAACAGAATATCTTTTTAATATTCCCCCGGAACATAACATATGTTTGATACATGTAATTAGAATTGGTAAGCCTTGAAAAAATGTTACATGTTAAAATTTCATAGTAGACAGAATAATACTTGCATGAAAAAGTTTTTTTACAGAGCATATCCTGTCCTAAAGTTTTGCTAGAACATGTTTACATAGATGCATAACATATTTTCATCTTGTTTGAATGTAAGTATAGAGAAACTCCAGCCAAAATAGTTTCAAAGCTTCAGATAAAGTGAGGAAGATTTACAACTGTCACATCTTCTTAATTTGGACAGAGAAAGGAATTGAAAAAAAAATTATAGAGGCTCTAGGCCTTTCAGGTGCTGACAGAAAAAGTATTTTGTAAAATAGTATCCTGTTTAAAAAAGTACCTTGTTGCTTGTGTCCTCACGTTTTTAATATTTTTAATGTAGACCAATAAATTGTAGTAATTTTTGTAGGTGCTTTTAAAGTCCATTATTTTCCTTCAACCAAATTAATGTTGTTTTTGGGATGTGGGACATGTGTAGTATTGGTGCCCTAAAGTCACCTAAGGGCAATGCAATCATTTAATTATTTGAGAAAAAGTATCTTGTAAAATAGTATCCTGTTTAAAAAGTACCTTGTTGCTTATTTCCGCACTTTTTTCCTCACCTTCTGATCTATTAACCACATCTCCTAAATGTTCTGTGGTCTGGGTACGCGTGGTGCTAATGAGTGCTTGTCTCATATAGTATATTATATATGTACGTATTTTTCTTTCCATATGTTGTATTCTAATTAATACATGTCTTTATTTGAATAGATATATTCAAGCTCCTGAAGAAGCGACTTCATGGCCGCAAAACATGTTGAGCAGAGTTCTTTTATACTAACAAGGACAAGTGGAACCCCCAATTGAGACGAGTATAAATGTGGATGCATTTAATGAATTGTCACAAACATATGATATTATACCCTCTAGGGGAACCACATGAAGTCCTACCCTAATTTTTATATGTCTTATGTCATGTCATTTTTTTTGTATTGTGGAATATTTTTAATGTAGACCAATTAATTGTAATAATTTCTGTAGGTGCGTTTACAGTCCATTATTTTCCTTCAACCAAATTAATGCAGTTTTGGGATGTAGGACACGTGTAGTAAAGGGCAATGTAATCATTTAAAAGTATCTTGTAAAATAGTATCCTGTTTAAAAAAGTACCTTGTTGCTTGTGTCAGCACTTTTTTCCTCACCTTCTGATGTATTAACCACATCTCCTAAATGGAGAAAAAAAAAAACAGCAATAATATCCTACTGCTAACCTTTTCCCACTGTGGCACAGTGGTGTAGTAGGTAGCACTCTCGCCTAGCAGTAAAAAGGGTCGCTGATTCAATTCCTCAATCCTGACACTACCTGCCTGGAGTTTGCATGTTCTCCCTGTGCCTGCGTGGGTTTCCTCCCACACTCCAAAGACATACTGGTAGGTTAATTGGCTTCTGTCCAAAATTGGCCCTAGTATATGAATGTGAGTTGGGGACCTTGGATTGTGGGCTCCTTGAGGGTAGGGACCGATGTGAGTGTGCAATGTATGTGTAGAGCGCTGCATAAATTGATGGCGCTATATGGGTACCTTAAATAAATAGGGATAATTGTACTGGTGTCTTTATTCAACCTTACTAACTATGTAACTCTAACCAAATGTATAAAAAATAGGTTTTAAGTATAACTACAACAATACAGAGGCTTCTTTTGTTTGTGTGGCTATTCAGAAATATGGTGTTGCATGACTATAATCTATTCTACAGCCAATAAAGTAATGGGAGATGGGATCTTTTTGGAACATTGACAACAATATAGTAAAAACTTGAACTAGTTTAACTAATGTTCTTTAAATTATAATCACCCCCTCATTTACCTCATTTAGTATTCCATTATCTCCTTCTTTTAGCTTACTCTTGCAACTGGCAGGTATCTCCCTTGATTTTAACCATACAATACATTTTGCCCATACAATAACTGACAGCTCAGCATCCCCATAAATAAGTATAGTAGCAAAAAATTTTCTCTGAAAAGGTGAACTAACACTTAAAATTACATCTAAAGCAAAAACTATTTTTGTATTTTTTTTAAAGTGGGGAAGTATTTAAAAAGCATTTTTTTGCTATCTATGGGGTTCACTTACTAAAACTAGAGAATGCTAAATCTGGTGCAGCTGTGCATAAAAACCAATCAGCTTCCAGGGTTTTTAGTGAAAGCTTAAAGTGGTTGTAAACCCTGCTAAAAATACTAGCTCATTATGAATTACTTACCCAAGAACAAAGCCCCTGCAGCCGTCCTCATCTCCCCCTCCGGCCGGCGACACCTCTCCCGGGGGACATGCGTGCGGGAGCCGCCGGTAATGGCACACAGACTGAAGCAACGGCACATACGTGCCATCGCTTCAGTTTGCCCCAGTGCGCATGTGCCGATGTCATCGGCACATGCAGGGGACAGGGGATATCTCCTAAACCATGCAGGTTTAGGATATATCCTGGGTAGCTACAGGTAAGCCTTAATATAAGCTTACCTGTAGCATAAAGTTTAAAAATAGGGTTTACAACCACTTTAATTAAACAAGCTGAAGTTAGAAGCTGATTGACTACCATACACAGCTTCACCAGATTTTGCAATCTCAAGTTTTAGTAAATCAAACCCTGTGTGTCATTAGAAAGATTTGCCTTAATTTTCTGTCTTTAAGCCCTCGTTCACAGGGTGGGTTTGAAATCAGTTAGAGTTCAGCCTACATTTCAGTCCGACTTCCTGAGCAATTTCAGAGACATCTGATGTCTATAGAAAGTAGCGTCCCCATTGGAAGATTTCCCCTCTATTACTTTTTTTTGGAACAACCCAAAATTTTTGATTTTCTTTTACTTTCTTTTTCAGTGATAATGGTAAACAGGACAAATAGAGAGGGTGAATCTCCTTAATGGGGGCACAGACAGCAATACAAACCTGACATGGGGTTCTAGCCCATTTTTACTCTATCCAAAACTGAAAAAAAGTTTTGCCTTTTACTTTAAAGAGAAACTTCAAATAACAGGGATAAATGGATGGAGAGAAAGGGATTATTCCGGTGCCAAGAAAATTGATAAAGTAACAATATTAGAGAAATACATATAGTATTTCTTAGTTTATTACAATAGTTTTATTGGTAGCTTTTACCCCCCTGCAGCCACACTGAGGTAGTTACAATTGGGGTGCCAGCCGCCAGGCCTACTCCGAGCTTGCTTCATCGTTGGGTGTTTTTAGGGTTATGTATGCAATCTTTTGGATGTGTTGTTGGATATGTCATCTGGGGGTGGGTTGGGACTCTGTGACTGTGTCCATTGGGTGGGAGTCACCTGTTAAAGACCCTGCAGCATTTAATCAATACCCATTGAATAATTGTATTTATATTATGTTTTCTTTTTTCTGTAGAATCGTTTCTTTCATATTACTAGTCATATCCTATTTCCCCTGAGGAAGCCATTGTAATGGCGAAACATGTAGGGAAGATTTGACCCGACAGCACATCAAGGCCACTACTACTCTGGCCCTACAATAGAACTTAATGTGCTCCTTGAATTTTTTAATTGAGTATTTTGACTAATCTGTATTGTAAAATTGTGTTTGTCTATTCATGTTGTAATAAACTTATTTATATATATGTATTTCTCTAATATTGTTACTTTATCGATTTTCTTGGCACCGCAATGATCCCTTTCTCTCCATCCATTTATCTTTGTAATCATCTTTTGGAATGAGGTGCATTATCTAAAAACGGATACCACTGCTATTCCCCCCCCCCAAATTCCTTTTTCAAATAACAGGCTTGGGAGATGCCTGATCTCCTTGTCTACCAAAGATATGCTTATAAATGTCCTGGCAGTCAAGGGATGAAACAAGTTCACAGCTGCAGGTGCAGTTTTGAGCTTGGCATTGTGTTTTTTCAGCCAACTCTTGGTTTTCATGTAAAAGTGATTTGGACTGTTACTCCCTAAAATCCATATCAAGCCCCATCTAGCATAAGGGTCTGGTACTTGCATGTATTTTTAACCCTACATGTTTTTTTTTGTTTTTCTTTACAGCATCATTGGTTGTTTTTATTCACCTTAACAATTAAAGACTGTGCAGCTGCTGGAGTCTAAGTAACCAATGACATAAATTGTTAGGACACAGGCATCCAGCCCACACAGTGTCCAACAAGAAACTGTTACATTTAGTGGCGGTAGTTGTGCCACCACTAAATATATGGCTTCTTCATGCCACAATCAAAGGTTCACTTCAGTGGATGAGCAAGCATGCTATTTAGTTTGCCTGTTAAGCAAATGATAATCAGCCAGGGTCAAAGAGAACCCTGTGTCACTGTATACTCAAACATCTTCCTTAGTTCCAAGCATTAACTACTC
The DNA here is from genome assembly GCA_028564925.1 of Lithobates sylvaticus. Lineage (NCBI taxonomy): Eukaryota > Metazoa > Chordata > Amphibia > Anura > Ranidae > Lithobates > Lithobates sylvaticus. Next base: position 285,076,780 of record CM053028.1, on the reverse strand, counting down.
TTTTGGAAAAATAATACTTTTTAGGTTAGTTTTGAACTTTCCTCCTGCTAGTTTGCAGTCATGTCCCCGTACTCTAGAACTTAGCTTCAAATTTAGAAAAACGCTTCTCTCTTGAACCTTATTTATGCCCTTAAAGTATTTATGAGTGAAGTGTATGCATCCCCTATGGGGAAGATAGGGGGAAATAACTAAAAATATTATCAAGTACTCCCTGCTATACAAGAAAGAAACTGGCATCTATTTACCCCGGAAACTCAATTCCTGCCCCTAATTTGAGAAATATTTTTGTGAAAAGTCACTTAAAAGAGAACCCCCTTGGATTGTTTCTAGACTGAAAAGGGGTTCAGAAGAGTAGGAAATGTTTTGAAAATAAAAATACCACAGACAATCATAAAAATATTATCAGTTTTATGTGAAATATAACAGAAAAGGTTTTTAAACTTGGACAATTTTTAACTTGTTATTCCACTGATTTAGTATACGTTATGAAATGCCCCAGCAGTTTTTATTAGTGTATATTATCCATACAAAACAAATGCTGGTTAAGCAGCTAGAAGAGCATTTCTGCAACATTAAAAATAGCAAAAAAGACCTCAGTGTGAACGAACACTTCAAAAACATTATTCTAGGGACCCTGCAAATTGAACCTTTTTGGCAATCAAACAGGTAAAAACAAAACTGAGAGAAGGTGTTATTATTAATTTGCTTGACAGTAAAGAAGTAGAGCAGATCTACAAATTAATGAGCCTTAAACCCAAGGACCTGAATAAAGAATTAATTCTTCATTGTTTCATAGGAGTAATCATAAATAGAGATTTTTAACACTTGCATTAGGACCCTTTTCACACTGGAGGCGTTTTTCAGGCACTAAAGGGCTAAAAATAGCGCCTGTAAAGCACCTGAAAAATGCCTCCCTGCAGCCCCAGTGTGAAAGATCGAGTGCTTTCACACTGGGACGCTGCGCTGGTAGGGGGTAAAACAAGTCCTGCAAGCAGCATCTTTGGGGAGGTGGCGGAGCGGTGTATACACTGCTCCTCGACCGCCCCTGCCCATAGAAATTAATGGGCACCGTTGCCGAAGCACCTGCAAAGTGATTCGGCAGCAATGCTTTTAGGGCGCATTTAACCCTTTCCTCGGCCGCTAGCGGGGGGTTAAAAGCCCCCCCCCCGCTATCGGCCGAATAGCGCAGCTAAAATGGCAGTAAAACACCGCTAAAGGAAGCGGTGCTTAACCGCTAACGTGGCCCACGGCTCCGCGTGAAAGGGCTCTAAGTTTATTAAGACTTTGAAATGTTTATAATATTATAGTGGAGGCTTATAACCCTGTTTATGTTTTTTTTTATTTGATGGTGAATTCTTTATACTGGAGATTTCTGTTTGGATTTTAGTTAGTAGTGTAAGTGAGTCTCCAGAACTAGACACAGTGTTCAAAATGAAGTCTGAAAATCCAATAAAAAGTAAAAAAAATTAAGTCTAACTAAAGATTTATAAAAGGGATCAGGGCCTCTTTCCTCCTGTGGTAAAGCCTCTATTGACAAGCCACAGAATTGTATTTGTTTTACCCTGGGGCAGGTCACACTGTTTGATGATTTTGAAATCATCTGAATTAAACACTGCGACCTCAACATTTATTTCCTCTGTAGTTTTGGCCAACACTGTATTTCTAATGTTGTACTTTTTCAGGGGGCTCTTTTTCCCTAAGTGCATTATTTTGTATTTAGATACATTGAAATGTAGTTTTCCACTGCTTTGACCCATCATTAAGCCAAATCATGTTCCATGTTACAAACACCTCCAGCAATATTAACCCTAGTTCACACTGTCACAATCCAAGATGTAGACTTTGTTTAAATGCAGCTGTTTTCCCTAAAAGTGGAGTCTAAAAGTTAGTTTCTGCTAGGGAGCCCATCACTGGAGACTGGGCTTAGCTGCAAGCTACTCCCAGGTCACTCGACAGGTACTCATAGATGAAGAGGGTGGTTCCAGTGCACAAGAAACTGGAACATGAGAGGCCCAATTAGGGGGATCTGGAGGTTGTGGTAGCCGAGCTAGGACCCAGATTGTGGATGCAGCTTAGACTACTCAGGATGTGAGGGATGGGGCTTGGGGTGCTTTAGAGACTGCAGGAGCAGATGATGTGCAACGAATGCTGTGGGTGCAGAGAGGAATGTGGATGCAGCTGGGGTGCAGCAGAGATGCACCAGGGACTGTGGACAGAGGCAAGGCAGTGGCTGTGAGTACATCTTGGGTGTGGTCAAAACTGTGGATGCAGCTAGGGTGCAGCAGAAAAGCAACAGAGACTATACACGTAGCAAAGGGAAAAGTGGAGGATGCGGGTGCAGCTGAGGTGTGACTGAGACTGTGGATGCAGCTGAGGTATAGCAAGGCTGCAGATGCAGAAGGGATGGGGCAGAGTCTGTGAATGTTGTAGAGATGCAGCAGGGATATAAGAGTAGCAGAGTGTGTGGAAACTGCAGAGATAATGTGAGGCTATGGGTACAACTAGCAAGATCCATGAATGTTGAGGAGATACAGTGAGAGTGCAGCAGTGACTGCAGGTATAAGTGAGGCTGCAAGTCCAACAGATGAGTCTTTCTTTGCAGGGGCCCAAGGCTGCAGAATTCAAGCAGAGGCAAAATGCTTGTCTTAGGTTAGTACTATGGACCCTTGATGCATCCTACGCAAGTTTAAATAGAGAATTGAATCAAGTGTTGTGTCATGTGATGCAGCATTAATGCTCTGGGTAAAACCATGAAGCGCCAGGAGGAAGCAGGAAATGGGTAAATAATTAATGGGCCTGCAGGTGCAAGAGAAGAGATGTTGGTCTGTGTGTAGGTTCTACAAGCCTGCACAAAGCCTTTAACAGTTATTCCTTGCCAACCAACAAACCATAATGCACTTCTCGGCCTTTGATCTTAGGTCAGGTGTCTCAGAATGGCTAATAATGGAAGTTTTGTTATGTGCCAGGACCCTCACTATGAAAGGCAGCTCAATAGTGTTCGTATGTGTTGGAATAGAATGGGTGGCTTCATCTGGTTTCCGTATGAAGTCAATCAATGCCTTAATATGTAGGGCAGAATACTGACAGCTGACAGTGTCCAGAACAGAGAGAAGAGCTCATAGTCCAGCAGCAGCATTAATAGATGATTCACTTCCTGGTGTCAGCAAGTGAGAGATGTGAGGTGCAAATCTCTGCTGCAGAGTTACTGTTTGAGATGAGCTGTTCTTGTTTGCTTTCATATGTATAAGATGCTATGTTTTTCCTTTTCTTTTTTCTGAGCTGATTCATTTGGGTTTTGCTTTGAGAGTGAATTTAACACTCCACTAGAGCCCGGCAGGGCTGTTTAAAGGGACATCTTTGTCTCCTCCCATATACAGTTGGATGATTATTTTTAAAGAGAATGGACTAATGGACTTGAGTTGAAGTTTTCTTTTTACATAGTTGGTAAGGTTGTATAAATACACCATTACATCCTGTTCAACCTGCGTGGGTGTGTGTGTGTTCATGTCAAAAATCATTTACCGTATCCCTGTATTCTGTGTTCGCTAAGACACCCATCCAAGAGTTTTTTAAATCTAACAATACTTCCCACTGACACACCAATTGTGGAAGTGAGTTCTACATCTTTTTTTTTTTTTCCACTTCAGAAAGAGTATTCTTGGGTGAGTGTCAGCTATGCCCGCATCTCCATCCCTCTAATTGTCTTAGCATCATTAGTGGATTGTTTCATTCTCACCCCCCTTTTTTTTTTTTTTTTTCCCCCTGGAGTTGGGGGGGATAGGGGTCCTGAGTCGGGCCTCCATGAAGTTTACAAAGCCCAAAAAAATACATATATACATCCGAGATCCCACCCAGCCTCCACTCCCCCTCCGCTTCCTTTATTCTAAATCCCATTCCATCACTCTTCCAGTTAACCCCCCTGGGGTTTTTTTTTTTTCCCCCCCCCTCCCCCCTATCCCCCCCGAGCCCCCACCCTTCCCGTCCCCGTCCGCTGTTTTGTTGTTGTAAGGTGGCCCTTTCTCCCCAGTATCTTCTCCTGCCCTTAGGGTCTTCCTTTCCGTGGCTAGATCTCTTTTCTGCTTCACCCCCCAGGGATCATCAGTTGTCACGGCTGCACTCGCAGAGCCTCCCTGTAACTCCAAGACCTCTTGAATTTTCTCCAACTCTCCCATCTAGCCCTCGTGGCCTCTCTGTCCTCCTCCCCGGTGTACAGCACACATTCCATCATGTATGTGGACTCCACTGCGTCAACCCATTCCCATAAGGGTGGGCTTTCCTTGTCCTTCCATCTCTTTGGAATTACCTTTTTAGCCGCGTTAAGCAGATGGGGAATCAATGAGCCTTTATATTGTTTAATATCCTTGGATGTGGCATGCATAAGTGCCACCCAAGGGTCATTTTTTACCTCGATCGTTGTTATTTCTTTTATGTATTTTAGGATAGTCTCCCAAAATTTTTTGATTTTAGGACACCCCCACCATAGATGGCCCATTGTGCCCCTTTGATCACACCCCCTCCAACAGTTCGCAGACGTATCCGCCTGGAAATTGCTGACCCTGTCTGGGGTTCTATACCACCTAGCCATGCACTTAAAGTTTGTTTCTGCAGTTCTCGCGTCTACCGCTGACCCATGTGCTAATTTTAAAATTTTCTTACTTGTGCCTATTTCTAATTGTGTTCCTAGTTCGCTTTCCCATTTGGTAAGGTATGGCGGCATCTCCGGTCTATCTCTTTCTAATAACAGTTTATATATTCTGGATATTCTTTTTTTTGAACATTCTGCCGTAAAAATTTTCTCTAATTTTGTTAGATCTTTAGCCTCCCTTAATGGGCCAGGAAGAGAGCCCACAAAGTGGGTCAGCTGGCGGTGCCGCCATCCGTCTATGGAAAAAGCCTCATTATTCTGTAACTCGTGCAATGACATAACCTTCCCCTTACTAATAACTTCCCCTAGTCTCGTGCAATCCTTTCTAATCCAATCACCTCCTATTTCCTTCGACCCTGGCGGGAAAAAAGGATTTTCTTTAAGTGCTATAAGTGGCGAATTATAATTTTTATTAAATATTTTGTAAATTTTGTCCCAGATTTTCAAAGTCGTGATGGTGATTATATGTGTTTTTTCGCCCCGTGTCCGGCTTTTCGGGGGATTCCACACAATTTTCCCCAGCCTAGCTTCACTCAGTGCTTCCTCCAAACTAACCCATCTTTTAGTGTTACCTATTTTACCCCATTCTGCGATTCTCAAAAGTGCTATAGCATGGTAGTAACTTTCTATGTCTGGGACCGCCAGACCGCCCTGGCTTTTGTCTTGTTTTAGAATTTGGAGGGAGATTCTATGTTTTTTGTAGTTCCATATGAAATTCATTATAATAGCTCTTAGTTTACCGAGGTACTGTTTTGGGAGAGGGAGGGGGAGCATCTGGAGTTTATATGTGATTACTGGTAAGATCATCATTTTTACCGAATTAATCCTGCCTATCCAGGATAGAATTTTTCCCTTGAGCTCTTGGCATTTTTTTTTTATATCTTCTAGGAGTGGGATATAATTTATTTTGTATAATTTCCTCGGGTTGTTGGCCAGTTCTATTCCTAAGTATTTTATCCTTTTTTTCCATACGAAACTAACTGTTTTCTGTAGGTTCTGTTTCTCTATTTTATTGAGGTTAATATTAAGGATAAAAGTTTTTGAGGCATTAATTCTAAAGTTTGTTAGTTCCCCATATTCCTTTAAGGTTTTAAGCAACATGGGGACTGACTTCTGGGGTGAGCTTATGTAAAAGAGGACGTCGTCCGCGAAGGCCGCGAGTTTGTGCTCTTCGCTGCCGACTTTACAGCCTTCCACCTCTGGGTTTCCGCGAATTGTGGCTAACAGCGGTTCCAGGGATAGAACAAAAAGGAGAGGGGAGAGTGGGCAACCCTGCCTAGTACCATTAAACAGTTCGAACTCCGCGGAGGTCGTTCCATTAACCTTGATGTTGGTTTTCGGATGATTATATAGGGTTTTGATTTTTTGAATAATTCTGGGTCCAAAACCCATCCTCTGTAGAGTGTTGAACATGAACCCCCAGTCTACTCTGTCGAACGCTTTTTCAGCGTCTATCGAGAGAAGTAGACTGGGGGTTCTCGAGTCTCCCATCCTCTGTATGGCTAGCAATGTCCGAATCCCATTGTCCCTCCCCTCTCTGCCCGGGACAAACCCAACCTGGTCCGGATGGATCAGTGTGCCCAAGTGCCCCTTTATTCGATCTGCCAGAATCTTGGCGTATAATTTTGTGTCGAAATTTAGTAAGGAGATGGGTCTGTAATTCGAGCACACCGATCCATCCTTCCCGTCCTTCCTCAGAAGAGTGATCGTGGCTTTTAGGGCCTCTTCGCTCATATCATAGTCTATCCCTAGTCCATTCATATATCGCAGCAATCTCGGTATAAGAATCTCTTTGTACGTTTTATAATATGAGGCCGTGAAGCCATCCGGGCCCGGGCTCTTCCCTGTTGGAGAGTTGTTGATGGCTGCTAAGATCTCCTCCTCGGTTATTGGCCTCTCAAGCTCATCTCTCTCCTCCCCCCCCTAGGGCCATTAGCCCTGCCCTCTCTAGGAACTCTGATGTTTTCTGGTTGTTTCCCATGCTGTCGTTGTTTCCCTTGGTTTTCACCTCGTAAAGTTCTTTGTAATAGTCTCTGAATGTGGAGGCTATTTCACTAGAGGTGAACTTCATCTCCCCATTTCTTGTTTGGATTTTTTCAATAAAATTTCTGGTTTTCTTTTTTTGTAATTTCCTTGCTAAATATTTCCCTGGCTTGTTGCCCCATATATATTGTTCCCTGGCCACTTTATTGAACTTCTGTCTGACTTCCTGTTCCGCTAAATCTTTCAATTCCTCTCTCTTGTCTGTGTATATGCTCTGGCTAAGTGCCCCCCCAGATTTGTGCTTTTGCTCCAGGGTTTTAATCTCGGCCATCAATGCCTGCGTCTTTCTCACCCTCTCCTTTTTTTTTTCCATGAGGCTTTAGCAATCAGGAGCCCCCTAATGAACGCTTTATGAGCGTCCCATAATTGTGCCTCTGAGACCTCTCCGTTGTCGTTGATTTGAAAGAACCATTCTAGCTCCTTTTTGATATGCTCCCTAATTTCTTTATCATGTAACAATTCAGGATTGAGTTTCCATCCACTAGAGGGTTGTTTGTGTTCGGGGAACCTTAGCCTCATGGATACCGGCGCGTGGTCCGAGAAGGAAGCTATTCCAATTTCGGTTTCTTTGACCCTTTCCAGTATGCCATGGTCTATTAGAATATAGTCCAGGCGAGAATACATCTGGTGGACAGGGGAGAAGAACGAGTAATCCCTCAACTGCGGGTGCTGGATCCTCCACACATCCAACAGTTGGTCCTCAGATAGTTTTTTTTTGATACGCTTCAGTTGTATGTTGCCCCTCCCCGTACCACCAGACGTACTGTCCTTCGCGGGGTCCATCACAAAATTGAGGTCCCCCATCAGGATCAAATATCCTTTCCTGAAGGCCCTTAGCTTACACAGAATTGTTTTTCGAGGAATAAGATAGGTTTGGTGTTGGGGGCATAAACATTGGCCAGTGTAAATTCTACACTTGTAGAAAACATATCTGATAATCTGTGTTTTTGAAACCATGTTCAATGTGCAGATATTTACCTTTAATTGTGGTCTTACTATTGTGTACCACAGTTTTGAACCATGTGTTTTGACCTTATGTCTTTATCACTATACCTCTAATTCCTGATCATTACATAATGCCCTTGCCCTTCTGCAAAACATAAACTATTATCAGTTAAGCACTAAAATAGATCTCTGTTAAGATTCATGCTTTTGTCCCATGCCCCCCATCTGCTCCCTAAGTGTAATTCCTCCCTTCCAAGTAATCCCTCATAAATAAATTGATATTAATTGAAAAAGATACCACTGTGCTTTAACTAACTATTTTGGCAGCTTCTTATGGCAATAGCCACTTATCTCCCAAGCTACAGCATGTGTTACAAGGAAATATAGTAACATATCTTAAATTTGTCAGTGTAGAAAAAAAATAAGGTCACATTGCAGTAATAAAAAAAGATATACAAAAAAGTAAGAAACACAAGAAGATAAAACTAGATAGAAATTAAATGAAAAAAAAGAGGAATATTTACTATAATGTATCAGACACCCCCCCCCCCCCCCATAAAAAATATAATTTACAATGATATGCATATACAGTATCTCACAAAAGTGAGTACACCCCTCACATTTTTGTAAATATTTTATTATATCTTTTCATGTGACAACACTGAAGAAATTACACTTTACTACAATCTAAAGTAGTGAGTGTACAGCTTGTATAACAGTCTAAATTAGCTGTCCCCTCAAAATAACTCAACACACTAATGTCTAAACTGCTGGTAATAAAAGTGAGTACACCCCTAAGTAAAAATGTCCAAATTGGGCCCAATAGCCATTTCCCCTCCCCGATGTCATGTGACTTGTTAGTGTTACAAGGTCTCAGGTGTGAATGGGGAGCAGGTGTGTTAAATTTGGTGTTATCGCTCTCACTTTCTCATATTGGTCACTGGAAGTTAAACATGGCACCTCATGGCAAAGAACTCTCTGAGGATCTGAAAAAAAGAAATGTTGCTCTACATAAAGATGGCCTAGGCTATAAGAAGATTGCCAAGACCCTGAAACTGAGCTGCAGCACGGTGGCCAAGACCATACAGTGGTTTAACAGGATACGCATATGCAGCACGCATATGAACTGCATCACAGCATGGTAGCATTTAGCCAGAGATGTTGCATATGCTCTAGGACTCTTGGGGTGGACTGCTGGTTCTGAGAAGTAAGGGGGGAGCAGGAGTGTGGGCCATGTTCCAACAGCTTTTGTTCCATCAAAGCAGGTGCGGTAATGATTAGAGGGGGATAAAGAGGTGACCTCTATGGTCATGGTGCTTACATCCTCATCCTCATTATCTGGAAGGAGGAATGCTTTCACATGACCATGGTCATCCTCCTGCAGCAAGTAAATGATTGTGTGATCAAATATTTAGCTGATTCCTCATTGTCAGTTTGCAGAGCTTTGGCAGAATTAGCAACAGAGGAGAAAGAGAAAGAAGGGGCACATTAGCAGTAATTTCAAACAACTAGCTGCTTTGTGCCCAGAGAAGGAGGAATAGGACAACTGTCAGCCACCAGACTACCTCCTCCGTGTGCTCTGGTTATATAACATGGCCGCCTTCACAAAAAACAGACATGCCCTGCAGTTAGATTTCACACAGTGCAATAAAGCAGTAGTAAAGTAAAAAAAAAAAGTTTCACCCTGCAAGGCAATATCATCATTTGCTAGTATGCATCACATACTTGCACATTATGAAAGAATTTAAAACAAACCCTCCAGTGCTGTCACCTCTGCAGAGGCTTCCATCTTCACCTGGTCTTCCTTCCAGGTTTGCACACTTCAGCCTTTGGACTGGCAGAGCCGTGATAGCATCACTCCAGTCAGGAGTCCCGATCGCGGCACACAGCTTTAAAAGAAAAGCACAGATATGATGCTCCTTCAGAGCACATGCGTTGGTGATTTCACCAGCTGCTGCTCTCCAGTTGGGATGGGCTAACAGTTCGGCCTGAGCATATGTTCTGCGAACACCAAACAATATGCGGTGTTCAGGGCAAATTCGAAAGCCGCCGGAACACAGCTAAAGTCTATGGGACACTAACATGAAAAAATTTAAAAGTGCTAATTTTAAAGGCTTATATGCAAGTTATTGTCATAAAAAGTGTTTGGGGACCCAGGTCCTGCCTCCATGTATCAATGCAAATATTTTTTTATTTTAAATTGTGAAATGGTAGTGGTACATTTGTACTCCGTTACCATTTCACAATGGGGGAGGCCGGGATATGGGGATCCCCTTGTTAAAGGGGGCTTCCCGATTCCGATAAGCCCCCCGCCCGCAGACCCCATAACCACCGGGCAAGGGTTGTGGAGATGAGGCCATTGTCCCCATTGTTGCCTTATAAGTTTATGTGAAATCTCCATTAATAGCTGGAAAATATTTTAATTATGAATATATATCATTTAGCTTGCATCTATGAAAGCAGGGAAAAGGGCTTCCTCCAAGCGCTTGTTAAGAGCAGACAATGCGGGGCCGAGGCTTGTATATACAAACACTGGAGAGCCAATTCCATTGTTTTACACCTACTCACTTCAAAGGACCCCATGTCGGGGTAGACAATGAAGAGAACCCAACCCATAATCAATACCTAAGTTCCTGGGAAAATTTAATTACATCTCCTGCCCAGAATAGCCACAAGGATTTACATGAAAGGGGGCCGACTTATGTAGTAAACCCTCCAATCATGATCCAAGCTAGGCAAACCTATGGGGCATCGGCATGAAGGCATATACTCAGAGCAGAGGGGAGGTAACATTCTCTTTCTGGGAAACCAGCTATCAGAATGGAACCTTGGTAAGAATGGGTAATTATGGGGAAAGGTATGCCCTGTTACTTGTAACTATGTTTGTAGATCATTATTTTAAGGACTCTGTATTCCTTCATGTAAATATTTTATTTCAACCTAGTATTGGGGGGGGGCACCTACGCCATTTTTTTTATTTTGGCGCAGGTTTCCCCTTAAAATCCATACCCGACCTGAAGGGGGGGACCCCTACAACATTTAAAAAAAAATGGCTGCAGGGTTCCCCTTAATTTCCATATCAGACCCAAAGGGCCTGGTAATGGACTGGGGGATCCCATGCTTTTTTTTCAATGAGTTTTATCTATATTGTCGAGACCTGACAATTCATTACAGCTGCGAGTTTTAAATGACAATTTTTCCTTTAGAAATTAAATTTTGCTGTGGTACTGTTCTAAACAAGGGGAAAATGCACCACTTTACAGGCATACTATAGACACCCCCCTGGCAATATATTTAAAGGAATATTTTGTATTGTTTCACTGCTGCTTTGTCTTTAGCCTTCCGTATAACCTAAGATCCTGTGTTCCTGTATTCTGACTTCAACTGTCAACCTGGCTAGTCTGGACTACTCCACAATTTCTGCCTCTACTGACCTAGGCTTACCTTCTGGCCAACACTTCTGTCCTCTCCATTTGCTACTACTCCACTGATCAGTTCCTGACCCAGCTTGTACCTTGACAATGCTCTTGCCTGTACCTGATCTGTCCTGCCAGTGTATGACCTGGGCCTGCCTGACTCGGGTACCTGTCTACCATCCAGCTGTGCCTGCTTGTCTTCTGTCTGCTGCTAGTATATATTTCATCTGCCTGCTGTCACCAATACCAGTCCACTTCAGTCTATTGCCACCAGCTGTCATCCAGCTTGCCTGTTTCACTGAAGACCACTGATGACTACCCCTGCCTGGGGCGGACACCCGCTCTGCTGCTAGCAAGATCTACAGTGACCCATGCCACTTTTCTCTCCTGCACCTTCTGTTTACACTGTTTGGGGCCATAAGTCAGAGGTGTAAGGGAAGCCTTTGTCATCATATAAGACTATGCTACCAGGTAGGTGATAGGTAAGCAGTGTTTCAACTTATAATAGGGCAAGTAAATCTCTCACTCTCATAATTAGTCTCTAGCTGTAATGTAGGTTCCAAAGTACTAGCTTAAGCAGCAATAGCTATTTATGTGAGGGATTTTGTCACAGGCTTCTTGAGTGATAGATGTATGACTTTCCAATGCTATGTGGTTGTTAGAATGTGCCTGTTTCAGGACTTTCATTTTACTGTCAGTGTTTGTTTATAACCACCTGGAAATAATATAAGGCTACACAGACGTGTGTATTTCTTTAAACAAAAGCCTTCACATGTCCAGACAAACTGCTCACTTGCTTGGATTTGCTTGTTTTCACTGTCAAATATGAGTTTACAATACATCACGGAAACATTTGTTTTACCAACGAGATTACCCAAGCTGTTCTGATTTTACATAAACATAATTTTTTTTTAAATACACAATGAGTTAAATCATAAAAATACATCTGAAATAAATAAAAACTCTAATAATACAATGTTCGGAATACAAATATATATAAAAAATTGTATAAATTAAAGTGCGGTCTAAAAAAAGATATGAGTTACTCTATATAACAAATGACAAGTCTTGGTTAGAAACAAATCTGGGATTAGGTATGTTCGGTGTTATGGAAATAGTGGAGATAAAGGTACTACTCTAGAATAAGCATTGAACAAGTGAATGAACTGGTAATCATATGGATTTTATAGGTGAGAAAAGCAAACAAAACCAGCTTCTTACATGTACTGTAAATCATTTAAAATGAGCAAGCATACTCAGATAGCTGATGGTAAATAGAAAAAAAACTGAAAATAAAATTGTGTATTCTAAAGATTTACCCCTATCTAGGTGCATTACAAAATCTCCTACATCCTCACATAACATGGATCTCCAGCCAGAACATGATCCAAGAACCAAATGTAATAAACCAAAGGACAACTTTTTTTCTGAGGTTTATTGTAAAGTTCATCTTTACTTCCGCAACTTACATCACCTACTATGTAAAAAGGGCATCAATTTAAAAAGCATTCATTTGTTTTTTTAAATTGGAAGTGCACAAATTCATCCAGTAATTAAAGGAACTGAATTAAAAGAAGAATCTTATAACTTAGCGTTATAAACAACTGATATTCTTTTTCACTTCTCTTACTTATTATTAGCTCTTCAGTATAGGAATTAAAGCGGTTCTGCACCCATTTAATTTAGTAAATCTCTTTGCCTTCCAAATCAGGCAAAGAGTACTAAATGAAATGTTTTTTTTTTTTTTTTTTTTTACTTACCTTGTAATTGAAGACTTCCGGTCTTCTCTCTCTGCGGCGGCGGGCGGGGTCTCTGCGTCGATCGTCGTCACGCCGCACTGTCTCCTGGGATCTGGTGTCATTGATCCCAGGAGTCAGTGCGGGCATCTTCCGAAATCTCGCGAGATTTCGGCCACATCTTCCGAAATCTCCCGAGATTTCGGCCACATCTGCCGAAATCTCGTGAGATGTCAGCAGATGTGCCGTTACTGCGCACGCGCGAGTAACGGCGGTGCATACTGGGCCATCTAAAGTTCCTGTGGGTGTTTCACATGCCCACAGGCAAGATGGCCCCCAGCACAAAAGAAGAAGACGAGGAACTTCATCGGACGAAAACCGGCGGCGATCGAGATGGAAGATGGAACAGGTGAGTCCCCCAATAAAGGTAAGCATCCTTTATATTCCGTCCCAAAAAAAAAAAAATTTTTACAGAGTGCATAACCGCTTTAAAGACAGCTCAACAACTTGAAGTAAAACTTATATTTTGGATCTAATGCTTTGAACTCATCAATAGACCAAATCACTGGGAATAAATGGAAAGTATCCGAAACAAGTTCCATCCCAGTTGGTGTTGCTGCGCAAAGCAATAAATCAGCTTCTGTCTTTCATTTTTTCCACACAGCCTAGAAAATTACAATTTAAAAGAAGATTGGCTCCACTCAAGTTGAGACAAAGTTGAGACACAGTGTGTCTCAGTCACTTTTTATTAATTCCCCTTCCCAATAATTTTTTACATCTTATATAAAAGAATGGTTATAACCACATTTCTCTACTTATTTCTAACTAATCAATTGTTTTGAAGTACAGGAATCATGTTTTTGATACTGAAAACTCCATAGGCCTATAGGGATCTGACTGCCCAGTGTTATGAGTGTTATCCTATCAACTCAGAATCGTTCCAGTCAAAGATTACGAAGGTGGGACTTTAAAGGTAAGTCAGACATAGGGGGTTATTTACTAAAGGCAAATCCACTTTGCACTGCAAGTGCACTTGGAAGTAATGTCACTGTAGATCTGAGGGGGACATGCAAGGAAAATAAAAAAACAGCATTTTAGCTTGCACATGATTAGATGATAAAATCAGCAGAGCTTCCACTTATTTCAGATCTACCCCTTAGATTTAGAGCGACTGCACTTTCAAGTGCACTTGTAGTGCAAAGTGGATTTGCCTTTCATAAATAACCCCCATAGTTTCATTGTGTTCAAATATTTTTAAAAAATTTTTTATAAACAAATATGATAAAATATGTAAATGAAAACAAATTATGGCTAGATCACTTGGTTAAAAAGCATTGCACACCCATGTAATTACATTACAAATAATTACATGTAAATAATCAACATCCCCTATTCACATATATATGTGGTCTCTTTGGACCCTGTGAGCAAAGGAACACCAACACCAACAGCATGTGGAATCGTATAATGTATCTGCAACAAAAGTACATGCAGTACCCATACACGCAGTTACGGAAACTCCAAGCAGATCTGATACGCTTTGTCTGGAATTACAAAAAACACAGGATCCCCCGATCAGTGCTAGTGGCCTCCCGCCGAGACGGCGGCCTGGCATTCCCCGACTTGGTGAAGTATTACCAAGCAACCCAACTACGAGCCATTACTTCCTGGTTCCCCCAAAGGGCATACAACAAATGGACAGAAATCGAAAAGATATGGTTGGCACCTGCACACCCGAATAGCCTACTCTGGGGCGCGACGGTAGAAGTGAACTCGGAGAGACTCCTGGGGTCAATGACCTTACTTAGATCATTATGGCGCAAACTCGCCAACCCCTATCAGCTCTGCTCAGAGAAATCACTAATGACTTCCTTTTTATATAACCCAGCACTCCCGGATGGTCTTACACGCCAGATGTCTCTTCCTTGGGCAGAAAAAAACCTCTTTCACTTCGGTCATTTGGTTGACCCCAGAACACGTAAATTGCACTCATTTGCCCAGCTTCAAACGAAATATGACTTACCTCGCCAGGTATTCTATGGCTATCTGCAAATTAGGCACTTCGCTCAATCATTCGCCCCGGACCTCCAGTTCTCGGCACCCTCCCCCTTTGAGAGCATCATATTGGAGGGATCTGCACGTCGCGGCCTGATATCAGATATCTACCGACTGCTTAACCTCTACTCAATCCCCGAACGGGGCAAACATGCGTACATGCTCCGCTGGGAGAGGGTCCTAGGAGAGGAGATACCAGAAGCCACATGGCAGGCGATTTGGTCCCAAGCAGCTAAAAGCTCGTACTGCACCTTATATAAGGAAAACGCATACAAGATTATGTATTTCTGGTACCAGACACCCGACATCCTCCACGCCATTTACCCGTCCTGCTCTGACCGCTGCTGGCGATGCCAGAAAGACAGGGGTACTCTTCTCCACATATACTGGGACTGCCCCAAGATAGTGCCATTCTGGACAGAGACCCAGTCACTACTGTCCCGCCTCTTAGGGGTACAGATTCCCATGTCCCCGAAACTATTTCTACTGGGAGTCTCCCAACTACGCATCCCCAAACCGTCCAAGAAACTCCTAAGTCATGTCATCACTGCGGCACGGTGCCTGATAGCCCTGCACTGGAAACGACTGACCCCCCCCTCACAGGAAGATCTATACGCTAGAATCAAAGACGTAGAGATCATGGAAAAAATGACAGCTAGACTATATGACAGACTGGACGCGCACACTAGGGTCTGGGAGGAATGGCATCGCCATGAAGATCCGCCGTGAGCCGGGGCTGGAACCCCGATCTCCACCCTCCACCCCCCTACCCTCTTTATCCCCCTTTTCCATCTCCCCCTTTTCTTTAACCTATAAAACTGGCACTTTCTTACTGCTACTATTGAGTATGGTCTCTCACAGGTCACTGACAATAAGTGTATCTTATATGAGAGCAGGAAAGTTACATAGGAATCAGACCATGAGTTTCTACTACAAAGAATGTTATCTGTTACCCTTGTCTGTACACTGGCCATACTATGGTCCTATTGCTTCTGATATGACACAATGTACAGACTTTGTTCGACTGTTGTATGTCAATTTTGATTTAATAAAAAGTTATTTGAAAAAAAAAAAAAAAAAAAGTACATGCAGTAAGTATGCATATGAATCAATAGCGTATCATGAAACCATATAAGCCTAAGTTGTTGTTCACTCACGGTATAAAAAACCAAATGCAGTAATACATATAAAGCAGTAGTTATTAAAACATTAAAAATTCTATCAGAACTGAAAGAAAGCTACATCTAAAGCCAGGGGGGGGGGGCAGCCAGGATGCACTGAGACCACCTGCATGCCCACCACTGACACAAGGTATGATGATATCATGAAACTGCTCAAACCTCAAATTAGAAATCATATAATAGCATGGTGCCAATGGTATGTCAGGAACCATTACATTTTAGAAATAATATATATGCATGTGTGGTCTGAACCATATTAAAAACCACATATGCATAGATCCATCCATCAATAATCTAAAATGGCCACCATGTTGCTAGGATGCATTAAATAGATGGTTGGGGTACCTCTAAATCTAAGGTGCGGTATACTAAAAGGTGAGATAGCATGTTCTGAGATCTAAGGAGGAAAGAAAGAAAAAAAACAAAAAAAAAAAGAAAGCTCACATGTATAGCAAGAAGAGCAAGCAAGTCATCACACCTGAATCTCATGTTTTGTATAGGCCACTCTGGAAATAATCAATATATCTAGTATGAGTAGATGCAGCGGACATAGCAAATGTAGCAGATGTAGTTTGTAATTTGCATGTCTGTTTAAATAGTGCAGGTAAGACCATTGCAACAGGTGTAGTGGTGCTGCTACCTCCCTTCAATCCTCAGCTCCACCCAGTGCTCAGACTAAAAGGCTGCTGATTCCTCTGTGTATTGTAAACCACTGGAGGGACTGTTGGCACTCGGGTAAATGTCAAATGGCAATATCTTTTTTTGAACTGACATGAAACAGCTGTTTCATGTCATTACAATAAAGGAAATTGCCATTTGACATTAGCCCAAGTGTCGACTGTCCCTGCAGTTGTTCAAGACCATTGCACCGCCCCCCAACGTGGAAGATCCTGGGAACCTGGGAGGGCAGGCGACTCTTATTTCAATGTGCACAGAGCATTGGCCCCCTGAACCTCTGATGCATGGCGCCACCCTGGCCACTACTGGCAGGATTATGTCATGCGCCGTAACCACATCCGTGTACAAAACGGCTATTAACCCTGACAGAATGTCGGTTAGAGACAGAGGGGCAGGCAGTGAGACTGACAACTGCATCGATGGAAAGGAAGCCATGCCCAACCTCTGCTCATAATCTACAGATATGCCTCCCAGACGAAAATGAAGTCTGCCTGAACAGCCTTTGCACGCCGGCACAAACCAGGCCAAACACGACACCCAACATACCAGCCCCTGGCGGAGCACCAGAGCAAAGGCAACTTTACAATTGCAATTATGTAAACACAATGCCAACATGTACACAATTGTATACAAACAGAATTATATGTATTGAACATACTAATGCCATCAAAAAATCACATATATAAAAGAATAAGGACATCATAAACAGCAATTTTGATATGTATCTAAAAATACATTACCAAACCTTATTTTGACATGAAGTTGTGTTTTTATGATTTGGGCTGGTTTGTGCCCTGAACGCAAAGGCCGTGCAGCCTGACTTCATTATCTGGCCGGGCAGCATGTCTGTAGGCTATGCCCTCTGTTCTTTGCATTCCCCCCTCCTCCAGCACTACTGCATTACCTTTCATTTCCAGCCTTACTGTCCCTTGCCAACCTCTTTTAATCATTTATTTTCAGTTCTTTCAATCATAGAGGCTCAGCATTAAAGTGTCAAGGCACTTTGATATTTGCATCCAAAGAGACAGTTCAATGCTTGCTTCAGGACCGAGAGATCTAGAAAGGAGATTTTTTAGAAAGGAAGGTGTGCTGTGATGATTTTGGGAAGCTATTAACGGCACCCTGTCAACCACAAACACCAGCCATGTTCCATCTGCAAATACTTGTTGTTACCTTCTTTTCATCCTTGGTGACATCTCAGTGCCACTGATTTCATCCTTTACCTATCTACATGCTTGCACTCTAGTGATTGCAGCATGGCATTTTTATGGGGGGTGGGGGGTTGCCCTGATAGGGACAACAGTATACTATTAGGGATAAGCTTAAGGTTTGGTCTGAACACAAGATCTACTTCAGTCATACTATGTACCCCTTACTGATGCACATGTGGGGACTAGATATCTTGGGGCCCCCTTTCCTGGTCCTTTGTGAGACTGCTCCTGATCCCCCTTACCTGGCTTGCCAGGCCATGTGTTCGGAATAAGAGCCTTGTATTGATTTTGGTAGTATCCAATGTTTTTTTGGGGGGAGGACACAATCAGTGTTGTATTAAACTCTGTGGAGGCCCCTAGGAAGTCAGAACATTGGGGCCTCCCTTTCAGGTTTCTGAGGTTTCCCATAGACATTTTCTAGCAGGATAACATTGAACTATGTAATGTGCTAGATTGAGATGACCATCACTATTGTAAATTACTGTAAAATGAAATAGTAACGAATAGTAACAAATTTCATTGAAATCTGTTTAACTTTGTTTTGTTTATTAATTTTCTAACAAATTCCAACTTTTCAGAAAGATTAGAATTTGGATTGGTCGAAAAATGATCGACTGATTTGAATTATGTGTGAAGAAATAGCTTGTTGTAAAGCAGCAGGCTTGGAAGCCGGCCGTCCGCATCCTTGACAACCATGAGTCATCATCGGTCAGTGGGCTTCCCCACAAGGAAAACATGCCGGCAATAGCCCGGCAATAGGAAAATGTTAAAAAGAATTACGTAGGGTCCCCCGAAAAATCCACACCAGAACCTTATCCGAGCATGCAGCTTGGCAGGTTAGGAAACAGGAAAGGGAAGGGGATGTTTCCTAACCTGCCAGGCTGCAAGCTCGGATAAGGGTCTGGTATGGATCTTGTGGGTGACCCTACACTGTTTTTTTTTTAATTCTATTGCCGGCATTTTTTTCTTTACATTCATCTGTCAGTGGGGAAGCCCACTGACACATAATGACTCATGGTTATCAAGGACGCGTCACCCAGTGACACTGCCCTCTTTTGACATCACATGATGTCACATGAGCACAGAGCCACCCAGAAGGGGGAGGGCAGTGCCACCAGGTCACGTAGACATAAAATAACTGTCAAACGGAAGAGCCTGCAGTAAGCGGATGGCCTCCATGATGGTGAAAGTGTTTTTTTTTCTTGTTTTTTTTCTTTTGAGGTGGCGTGATTGAGGATGGATCTACATTGGGGGACACTTCCTGCAGACCCCACCCGCAGACCCTGACAACCACAGCCCAGGGTTGTCGGGAAGAGGAAAAAATACAAAGAATAGTGAAAGGGATGTTTCAATGTAGAAAGCCATTGCTTGCCATGCTTTTTTGTTAAACATGGCAAAAAACAATTCACCACGAAAGGAAAGACCTATACTTGGGTGGGCTGCTCCATCCCAAAGTAAGTAATCCTTATAATGTATAAAATTGCCCACCTGTCTTTAAATATGACCCTGTACTTTTTCAAAACTCCCCTTCCCCTCTTCCACATTCCTTTCCTCCCTTCCCTCCCTTCAACCCCCCCCCCCTATTTTTCCTCTTCCCCCCTTTTTTCCAATCAAATTTTATCTATTAACAACGATGTCGTAAGCCTCTATTGTACGTATGGAGAGCAATCATAACTTTCCTCACCAGATGGTAGCACCATCAAGGCACATAAAAAGGCTGTTCACAGCCTAGTTTCATTAGCTTGACAAAGGAGCGTGCACTGCAAACATCTTCACAGTGCACACGTTCTGAAACACGTTGCGGTATTGTACGTGACGCCATCCCGCCCTACGCTGCATTTCAGCCCTCTTTTATGATCTCTAGCTGTGTTCCAGACCTCGCTCTGGATCCGTCTGAGCGCCGAGAGACTCCTGCTGGCCAGGACGCCGGCCCCACACAGATCATCAAGACGTGACCACTGCTGACAGCCAGGACGGAGATTGTGCATTTTCACTGGACTCTACTGTGCCTGCTTACAGATACTGTAATGTGAGTTTTTTAATGCGTTCTGTCAATTAAATATAACAGTCTTACTTAGAGGTGCCTATTTCCTGTTTTTTCTTGTCGGGAAGAGGACTTTGTCCCCATCAACATGGGGACAAGGTGCTTCGGGGGGGAACCCCAAAGCACCCTCCCCATGTTGAGGGCATGTGGCCTGGTATGGTTCAGGAGGGGGGCGCCCTCGCTCGTTTCCCCCTTTCTTGATCTTCTGGGCTGCATGCTCAGATAGGGGTCTGGTATGGATTTTGGGCAGACCCTACGCCATTTTTGGCATAGCGTTTTTTTTAAACATTTTTCTATTACCTGTCAATTGCCCGCATTGTTTTCTTTGCATTCCTTTGTCAGATGTAACAGATGATGAATCTATCCGAAATGAAAAAAAAAGTTCTGCACGTCTAATGTTTTCGCAACAATATCAGACAATGTTGAGGCGGGTTACAGTATATGTAGCCAGGTACAGAAATCCTAATTCAGCTTAGATCTGAAAAGTTATGTAATGTCTTTGGAGTCCACTTACAAAGTAGTGGTATAAAAACCCTGCATAGCATTAGTGCTTTACAAATTTGCTTTGGGGTCTGAGGAGCAATCTGCATTTGGATCTATTAGGATTTATTAGGTGGTCAGGAGGTGTTGTTTTGAACCCTATAAATCATGAACAACCGTGTTGCAACTGCACATGGTTGCAGCGTGGTCCCTTTCACTTGAATGGGTCACACTCTGTGGGCAGTACAGCACATCAAGTGCAACAGGGGGTATAATTTTTGCCATAGCCATGAGGCAAAGCATTGCAGCCACTGCAAATTGTATACCTCCAGTCACTGCAGTAAAAGGGGGAGCTGTTGAGGGGTGGTAAAAATACATGTTTAGTGCCCCTAGTCACTAGTGTAAATGAGCCCTTATGTAGCTTCTGGACACTAAAAATGTTCAAAATTTGTTTACTTTAATGAGTGTGAAAAAAAGAAATGGGAGGATGAGACCCTGTTCACCTGTCAAAGGCATGTAACCAGCCTCTGCTCTTATCACGGCATGTTCTCTGCAGCATGCATCATGCACTGAACACTCTGACATTCACCGTAGGCTCCACACTGTGGTACAGATTTTATGAATGACAAGAAAAATGCAGAGTTCTGTGTGGAGTAAATACTATTGTATCTGTTGGAGAGCAGACATTGGTCTCTATATGTTGCTGCAATATTTTTGGTTAAACATTGCAGAGTGAAATCAGGGTTTGCTTACTTACTGGACCTCTTTGATGTGATAAGCTCATCAGTAAACTAAACAGTACCACAAATGATATACAATGTACTTGAAAATATAATAAGTATTAATCTAAAATAACTATAATTATTTATGTGCAAAGTGGTTTGAATGCTTAGTTTGTGGCCTTGGAAATTTGTATCTGTTTGACAGTTTGCTGTATCAAAGACTGAATGTAACATATGCTAAGAATCTATTGTGTACATTTCGGATTGCATCAAATATTAAATACTACCTATTCTTTGGGACTTGTTAGTGTCTTTTTGAAAAGTTGCCTACGGCACTTACAAGGTAGATAGTAAAAAGTGCTTTTGATTATCGTTTTGGATTGTCACCTTGACAGTTTGGTTAGGTTTTGCAAGCCAAAGCATTAGAAAATACACATTTTCTTATCTTTCGGTTAAATCACTTTCCCAGTAGACATCACTTTAGAAATGCAGCAAAAATAAAGTCTTCATGAAAACACTAACAAACACCATGTTTGAAGTTTGGTTTGAAATTTATTAAAAGCTTGATTTTTCTCTACCAGGCAAAAAAAAAAAGGTTTTATTTTTCTTGTAATAAAGTTTTGCTACCCAGAGATACATCAATACATTATTATGTTCTTCAATCACAAGCACATAGAAAGAATTTGGTAACAAGTTTACTGACTATATTTGCAAATATAATATGTTTCCATCTTGCTAATGCATCTGCAGTTGTATGTTATTGTGGTATAAAACTATTTTCTTAAGGGAGAAGCTAGGCACTAAGTGTTAAATATTTTATATGTAAAAATGTAAAAAGTGATTGTAAAAGCTAAAAGGTTTTTTACCTTCCTGCAATCGATCCATGAAAGTACAAAAGCTTCTCTGTGCATGTGTGTTTCCCCAAGCCCCCCTAATCATTGCCTGAGCCCCATTTTAAACCAGCAATGCTCATCGGCTCTCCTGGGTCTCTCCGTCCTCTTTGGCTGAGACACAGCAGTGGGAGCCATTGGCTGCTACTGCTGTCAATTACAGCAGTGAGGAGAGACTGGGTCGGGGCCAAGCCACGCTCTGTGTGTCTTATGGAGTACTATGGGGGCACTCAGCAAGAGGGAGGGGTCAGAAGCACTGGCGGGGGAACCAAGAAAAGGAGGATCAGGGCTGATATGTGCAAAACAATTATGCTGTTAGACCAGATACTGCTGTGCTTATGACTCTATCATTTATTCACCGTTTAGATCTCCGTGATGTGGACAAATGAAAGGTCTTTACTATTGACATGGGGACTTTGGAGGTATATTTATGTATAGAACTGCTTTGATGAAAATGTATTCACACTTGGCCGATCCCCTGTGCTATAGAGTCATGGGCATATTGATAGGTGCCTGTACACGTTTTGCTGACCCGTTGGAACTACATAAGAATTTAAAAAAAGGTTGGCCTCACATCCCCCCATGTTAGTTCTCCCCCTGTGGAATTTAAATAATTCACATGATGTGGATTCTATCTGATTAGAGTCTTTTGTCATAATTTAGAAAATAAGCAAGCTGGGTTCCATCATTTTGATTTCATTCACATGTTCTCCTGAGGAAGATTATTCAGAATGCGTCAAGTCTACCTGTGGATTTTCTTGGATCATTACATCTATGTGAACTAAAAAATGGACATATTTAATGCCTTTAAAGTATCTTATGCTTTTATGTGTGTTCTAAACAACATGTTTTGTTTAATGTAAGTGCTATTGTTTCTTTCTATTTGTCCACAAAAAATCCTTGGCTACTCAGTATTGTTTAGAATGTATGCTGTTGTATATGTATGTGGACATGAAGCACACATTGTCACACTGGCCAAAACTATTTGGTAATACCCATGGAAAATAACGTTAAATGGATTGTAGTGTACTTTTGCAATTCTGCAAATGCACTAAAAATGCATTTATATGAACCTAGCCTTACATCTGGTTTGTCTTTAGAATACATAAAATATGTACAACGTAGTCTCCTTACTTTTCATGCAGCAGTGGGGCATTTACTGTCTTCTCTAATGAGTGCCAACAGCACTGGGTATACAGGAGCTGCTGAGTCAGCAAAACATTCAACTGTGGCTATCTCATTATTGTTAAATAACAATTTACAAAAGCTTGGAGATATGTATTATTACAGGAATTTATATAGTCCCATCAATTTATGCATCACTTTACATATTGTACATTCACATCAGTCGCTGCCCTCAAGGAGCTTTACAACCGAAAGTCCCTATATCACATACATTCTTGGGCTGACTAAACTACTAGCTTTTCTTTGGAGGAAACCAGAATACCCAAAGTTAACTGAGGCAAGAACCTTTATTGCAAAGGAACCTTTATTTCAAATTAATGTACATGAAGCTTTACAGTTCAAGGTGCATGCTACTTAAGAAATAGACTGACATTCCAGTGGTATGAAAATAAAAAAATCCACCATACATCCCACTCGAGTAACCTATGGTGTAGATCATCGCCTCTGTCTGTTAGGTACACCCTCTCAATACCACAAAAAGAAAAATAAGTCTTATTGCTCCCATGGACATTTATGAAATGTTTGGAAAAGTTTGATGGCTTTTCGCTTTGGGCTTAAATCCATCACAGATGTGCTCTACCATTCATATCTGTAAGGGTCCAGTGGTGCAGCCCACATACTTAAGAGAGAATTTATCACATTCACATGTATTGCCAGATTGGAAAACTCTCTCCTATAACCGCAGACTTAATTTTCTTAGTTACATTATGCATTTTGCAATGTCTGCATTTATTGATGCCACTTTTATACCAGCTTTGTACTGACAGTCAGATTTTCTTTGCCTTCCCTTCCTTTTTGTAATAACTGGGAGATAATAGTGACCCCAAAGTAGGGGTCCTCCTACTTGAAAAACAACAACAAATCTTCAAAATGTCAAGCAATTGTTTTTCACTATAAAGAACAGACAGGTGTCTTCTAATTATGTTTACAATATCATGGTATTCTGCGGAGAAGGTGGTCACAAAAGTCTGGAGGCACTACTCCTCCTGCTATGCTCTAAGATGGGTAACCTCTATATTTCAATCTTTTTTCTAGCGCATTCAGACTCGAACAAAATATCTGTGGAAAAATTTCTTCTAGCACATATAAACTCTCTCATCCAAAGTCCTTGAGTCAGTGTTGTCACTTGAAGAATTATTGTCCCTGCATTTGTGGTGTTACTGGAAGTAAAACATGACCCTGCAGGGAGCTAGGGGGGTATTGTGCATTTAACTAAGGGACCATGTGTGGCTATGGGGGAGGCATGGTGACTTGCGGAGAAGGGAGCTTTATGGCTCCTGCCCCTGCCTTGGAATGAATACAGCTATTTCTTCTCCCCCTCTTTGGTTATGTGATATGTCACATGACAAGGGTAGACAGGAAGAATAGCAGTCTGCCCTCACTCTTCAGCAGGAACCCATGCTCAGGAGATGGTGTGTTGCCAGCAGATGTCCGCTCTGCCTACTCTTTCCCATCCACATTAGACTTCTGTTGGATGGAAAAGATTGCAGAATCCTCTGTCCAGCAGCTATCAGGCCCCTGCTCTGTGCTCCATTCTGAAAGCCAGGAGTGATGACTGTGCCACCCCTGTCATTCAGGCAACCGAAGAATGGTGTGCTGACAAGTTCCCAATACCCTGCCCCCACATGATGACATGGTGCCCCTCCTGCGCCCCCTTTCTCCCAGCCCTACATACAGCTGTCATAAGGTGTCTTAGTTATTTCTGGTTTTAAACAAATGTGTCTTTCTCAGAATTGGAGTACATTTGTACTCTGGGCATAAAACGTCACTGTTTCTTATATGATAGAAGTTAAATGTTGTGCTGCACTTTATTGTATATAATTAAATTTTTCTTTAATTGCTGCGTGGAATTCCCTAGTGAAAACTACCTTGTTGGGATACTAAATATTAAGTAGATACTCTTTCAGAGGAATAGCTGGGGGGCAGTTAAAACAGGCAGCTAAGACATGGTTTTACAGAGGTTTTCATTCCGCACTCGTCTATGGGGAAGGGAGATCCCGGAGAGGCACTGGTGGGCAGCAGGGGGTGGGGTAACCCCTTCTGCTGCCTGTAAAAACCAGTGGCTAATTAGCCACTCAGATGGCTTTTACAAAAATCTGGCTGCTGGCTTAAAAAAATTGTACTGAAATGATGCTTGTAGTTGCAGGCATCATCCCAGTACAGCCACTTAAAGCCAAATGATGTACATGTAGGTAATTTGGTGTTAGGTGGATATACCTATCATACTAGCATATGTAATTCTTAAAAGGGTTGATATCCGTAAAAACTAGAAACTCTTCCCTCCACCCCATGTGTAGAATTTGGCTCCCATCGACAAACCACATTTTTGTAGGTATTACCCTCTATATTACCCAGCATTACGGAGCATTTCTGCACTACACTGTGGATCACAGATATCTGTATCTGTACAGATACAGTATCATACCTGTATTCTGGATGTAACCTGGTAATGAAACGAAAATGAAACCTTACGTAAATTTGTTCATTTGTAAATTTGTACATTCGTATATTCGTACATTTGTACATCCGTAAATTAGAAAATTAGAAAATTTGGAAATACGAAAATCCGAAAACGCAGAAAAAAGAAAAGAAAATCTGAAATAGTGACTAACTATTACATTATAGGTATTGTATTTCCTTTCAAATTTGGCTGTTAGTGAACATGAATTTATCTAAAGTTAAGAATTATCCTTAATAAAGAACGTGGCATCAAAACAAAATGGAACTGAACAAATTAATAACAAATAATAATAATAAAAGGTTCTTATTATTATTTATTATTATTAATGCATTACGTTCCATTTGTTTGTATACGGCATTCGTTATTTTGGATAATTTGTAACTTAAGATAAATTTGTATTTGTTACGTTCACTAACAGCCCAATTTAAAAAGGAAATTACAATACCTATAATTTAATAGTTAGTAATAGTTAAGTTATTATTAGTTAATTATAAATTCAGATTTTGGAATTTCCGAATTTATGAATGTACGAATTTGCTAATGTACGAATTTACGAATGTGCGAATATACGAATTTACAAATGTGCAAATGTACGTATTTACAAATGTAATAATTTATGAATGTGCAAATGTATGAATTTACGAATTTACAACTTTTCGAATATTCAAATTTACCAAAACGAATTTAAAAAACGAATTTGGAACGAAACAAATTGCACGTATCTACCTGTCAGTGTCCCAGAAGACTGCAGGGGGGAGAGGGAGGAGAACTTCCATTCTAGAAGTGGGGAGCAGGTACCTCTGCTCCTCAAAAGTGCCAACTGTGCAAGAGGAGCTGGGAATGAGTCCTTAAAGCAGAACTTCCCCTTCTGGGCGGAGCTCCGCTTTAAGACATTTTTTTTTCAAAGTGTATTAGGGGAATACATAATTAAATGTCTAAAAGCTTTTTGTACTGGGGATTAAAGGTAATTCTTAATTACATAGATTTAGGGGCTCTTACCTGTCCCTATTATATCCAAAACGAAATATTAAAATATGGGTTAAGATACACTTTAAATGGTAGATTTCATGTTGCGAGTTAGCTTAGTGAATACAGTGATGCTTTGCTGACCTAAATAAAACCAATAATGCAATAATGCCCAAACAAATATCTTACATTATAACACAACAGTCAAATATTGAGTGTCTGAATTATCCAAGTAAGCTTTGAGGGAGGGGGTGGAGTGGGTGGAGGGTTATAGCCTAGTAGCACTCAGATAGTTCTATATCTAAGATATGTTCAGTCTGAACATTATGGCTAGCACATATGTACCTCTTTAAAAACCCAAATTTAATGAATCACAAAATGTTAAATGTTGTAAAAAATTGCCTCCATCCTTTGTGGAGGTTACATGTGCCACAAACTAAAGCAAATACGAGTGGAATAGCATATTTTAGAAACTAAGGTTTGGAAACAATCAGCTCAAATATTGTAATGATACTTGGCTTGGTTTGTGTGACAGGCTGCCTGGCACCTATTCTGGGTTCTTCCACCAAGATAGTTTCCTCCACTCTGGAACCAGGTATTATAGCTGAACATTGCACCCAAGAACTAGACAACACTAGCTTAGGTGCAAACTGGAACTGTTTATTGAAAACTCACACAGACTTTATACCACACAAAATCAGAGTTTGATCACATTATCCTAAACAATCCAAACTTTAAACAGTAATATCATCAGTACATCAACTAATACATCTAATGAACAGCTAACATAAACAGTAATCTAATTAAACAGTAAGCTAATTAACAACTAGTCACCTAGACAAGTCTAGGTGACTTGGGCCAGTGTCCACCCAGACAGTTTGGCACCAGTTCCCCAGAAAGAAGACCCAGGGCTCATTAACCAGCTTTTACTTGTGTAATCTGTCCACTAGGCAAGTCATCATAAGACAAAACTCATACAATGAAAACAAGGTCCTGAGGGAGATTGTTAAAGAGGGAGTCCACCTGAAAAAAAATTATTAAAAGCCAGCAGCTACAAATACTGCAGCTGCTGACTTTTAATAAATGGACACTTACCTTTCCTGGAGTCCAGCGATGTTGGCAGCTGAGGCTGAGCAATCCCCCGTCTCTCGGCTGCTGCCGGCACCATTCTTGGTGAGAGAATCAGGAAGTGAAGCGTTGCGGCTTCACTTCCCGGCTCCCTACTGCGGATGCGCGAGTCGTGCAGCGCAATGAGAATGGTCCGTACTGTCTCTGGGACCCGTGTGTGACGCGCCGCGACAGGAAGAGGCATAGACTCCTGTGGGAGTCTATGCACAGAAGTGGGTGCAAATACCTGTCTTAGACAGGTATCTGCACCCCCTCCCCCCTGAAAGGTGCCAACAGTGACTCCGGAGGGGGGAGGGTTCCGAAAAGTGGAGGTTCAGTTTTTGTGTACCTCCGCTTTAATAAATATTTCTGGCCCAAGTGAAGAAGCTTCTTCAACCCAATCTGCAGGAAGGCAGATTGGGCATATTTCCTCTGACCATTAACCTGTACAAGGTTAATATTACACCTTTCCATCTATTCCAGAAGGGAAGTATTGTGTTTATTCAGAAAATTAATCCAAACCTTGCTCTCAGTGTTCACATAGCTGACCATCATTAGAGAATGATCTGATCATGGGATCAGAGGCTGAACTGAGCATTTTTCCATGCTCTAATCGGGAGTAGCAGACACAATCCCCAGTCTCCTCTATGGCTCATTATCAGTGGGTAGATGGCTAGCCCCTAGTTCCCTCCAAAAGCCCCTGTCCCAGTTGGGTCTGTCACATTTTGCATAACCAAATATCTTTGAAAATGTGTATAATAGTAGCAAGGGCAGAATGAAAGAGCAAAAAAATTATGTTTATGTGTTCTCATCTGAATGTTTTCATTAATATCAAGCTTAATTTTCTGGGGGGGAAGTCAGTGGCAGTGGTAGGAGGGACAGTGCAAAGGAGGCCCAATCCCCTTAAAAGTCTGCAGATCGAAATCTTGCTGGTGAGTGTCTCCTGTACATTGTCTAATTTTGATCTGTTTTTTTAAGTTAGCCATACATGGATAGATTGTATCTAGTCAGCCTGATTTTATCTATGGCTGCCTGAAGACCCTAAAGCCACATGATCGGAAAATCGTACAAAAAACACTGCTTTCAAAGCGATCGTATGATAATGTTATTGATAGTACACAGCTTTGGAGAGCTGATCGGGACAGGTTGTGCAAAATTATCAGAAACTAGATTGTATGATTTTTGTTTACCACTACAGTTTTTGTCTGAAAATACAATACAATACATTACAACAATTCTGAATTTTTATTCTGTCATATGAGAATTTTTGTAACTTTAGTAACCTCTTCATTTTTGATATGGAGACTAGCATGCAAAAAACAATTGATGACTATTCGTCTGATAATCCCATTGTGTGTACTAGGCTTAACAGTGACAGCATTTGATACAGTAGTTATTGTTTGGCCATGAATCTTCTACCACCATTTCATTTTTAGATTGACGTTTGTGGAGCTAGGTGATTTTGACAGGGCCCACCAACACCTTAATGTTTCACCAATTCAAAAAGCATCAGCTGAATTTGAGTATGGTTAATTGTGGGTACAGTCAAAAATATATTTTTTTTTAACTGTGTCTGAAAGTTATTATGATCACTTACAGGAAGAAATAGTAGCAACTTACTTGGGCAATTAAATTAGCAAGTGAATTAGCACTTAACTTACTAAATGATGTCAAGCCATGTGTGAATTTAAAAGGATACGTTTACAGCCTAGACTACTATTCTAAACCAACAGCCATCTTATGGCCCGTACACACGATCCAAATATCGTACGAAAACGGTCGTCTGTGGAAGGATCGTATGATTTTCGTATCGTGTGTACACTACTTTTGACAGCCGATTACGACCGTTCATCCGATATTATTTAATCGGACATGCACAGAAATTTTCCTCGTACGATTCCAGATCATACGATTTTCGTTTAGTCAGTATAGTTGTCGTCTGAAAATACAATACAAATACATTACAACACATGACATCACTTTTCACGATTTTATTTTCTATTGTATGAGAATTTTCATGACTTTATTTAGCTATTCAATTTCTACTTGCAATTAATAACCGAAAACGGTCGTACGATCGGTCGTACGATATTCGGATCGTGTGTACGGGCCATTAGGCAGTATTATTTTAATTGTATCCTAGCATTGTTTAGGCTGAAAGTAGGAATACAGTTATGTAGATGGTAGGCAGACTGCTGATTAGATGGTATGTGGAACACCGCTGTGACAAGCATACAAGAGTTTTGTGCAATCCCATCCACCATTTGAATTTGGCGCTTACCAGATATCTAATAATAAAAGGCACTGCCTATGAAGCCTGCAACATCCCAGGTGGGGGGTAATTGATGAGACCGATCAGATCAAGGGCAACCACTCCAGAGAACAAGAAGGACCTCCACAGCCTCTGCTCCGCTCAAGGACATCCAACTAGTTATCTCAGGCACATAAAAACAAGGGACCGCCCATAGCGTGATATTGCTAGACACTTGTTTATTTTAAAAGATTAAAACACTTACACATATATGAAGAATAACGAGCACAATACACACACTGCCGGCCGGTCAGTGCAAACCCGTCCCCCGTTCACGATCTCCGTGGTAGCGTCACTGCGTGCCTTCCCATACGTCGTTTCGTCACAGATGACGTTGTCAATGGGGAACGTTCCCCCATTGACAACGTCATCTGTGACGAAACGACGTATGGGAAGGCACGCAGTGACGCTACCACGGAGATCGTGAACGGGGGACGGGTTTGCACTGACCGGCCGGCAGTGTGTGTATTGTGCTCGTTATTCTTCATATATGTGTAAGTGTTTTTAATCTTTTAAAATAAACAAGTGTCTAGCAATATCACGCTATGGGCGGTCCCTTGTTTTTATGTGCCTGAGATAACTAGTTGGATGTCCTTGAGCGGAGCAGAGGCTGTGGAGGTCCTTCTTGTTCTCTGGAGTGGTTGCCCTTGATCTGATCGGTCTCATCAATTACCCCCCACCTGGGATGTTGCAGGCTTCATAGGCAGTGCCTTTTATTATTAGATATCTGGTAAGCGCCAAATTCAAATGGTGGATGGGATTGCACAAAACTCTTGTATGCTTGTCACAGCGGTGTTCCACATACCATCTAATCAGCAGTCTGCCTACTATATACAACCTGGCTTAGTACCAAGGAAGACACTTAATATTTCTCGAGTTATAGAGTGCTTCAGGTGCACTAAAAAACTGCAGGAGCAATTGTCTACTCGAGTTATAGAGTGCTTCAGGTGCACTATAGAATCAAACCTGGAATAAATCTCAAAGCTGGGCTGCTGCCCTCAATTTTTTTTGGAAAATATTTTTATTTCAGTTAGTTTATACCTGTAAACTTTTTGTTTTTTGTTTTTTTTAAATATACACGCTTGTTCAATCTATTGCTTGTATTTGCTTTCATTGTTGGTTTTTCCTTTATGTAATACAAAAGAGTGAATTTAATTTGCAAGATTTTTTTTCTGTTGTAAGTTAAAGTTTTAGTCTAATATCAATTTCATATCACTTATCCAACTACATAAGTAGAGTTTATTCACTGTGCAACATGAATTAGCTTTTACCTTAATGAACAGGGTGAAGCTGTGAAAAACAATCATGTTAAAAAAAAATAGTACACATTCTTGAGGCTTCTAAATGTACACAGTTCTACTACAGTCAGCAAACTAAGTAAAAATATAAATTTGACAAGTGACCATGGTCTACAACAGTGATAGCTTCCCAAGCAAGCCTCCACTGTTTTATTAAATTGTTTGTGTTAGGATGAGATACAACATGGAGCTGAAATATTAACATGTAGCAAGATGTTGTTCGAGTTCTTTGTCTTTATGATATTAAGGTGTCCTTTTATGAAGCAGTGATCAGCGGAGATCCTGAGGATCACCACTGACCACAGCCCATAAACAGTTTATAAACCAGAGATAATCGGGGGGAGAAGTGTTTGAACTTGTTCTCCCGCCGATTATCTCCACACATGGAGAATCCTCATAGAATGACACAGTAACGGCCAGTGTATGAAGCTGCGATCTCAGCGCTTTACTGGCGATCTGTGTCAGAATTCACATTCCCCGATTCACCAACTCAGAGGTGGTGAAGTGGGGAGTGAAGAGAGAAACCCGGA
Organism: Lithobates sylvaticus; assembly: GCA_028564925.1. Classification (NCBI taxonomy): domain Eukaryota; kingdom Metazoa; phylum Chordata; class Amphibia; order Anura; family Ranidae; genus Lithobates; species Lithobates sylvaticus. Next base: position 285,044,876 of record CM053028.1, on the reverse strand, counting down.
GGATCTGAGGAGGAAAGAGGAAGATTATTAACTTCCTTATGCCTCGTTCAGACCCCCCAACACTGTAACCATGTCCCCCTGTCATATGTACGTGTATACATATATATATATATATAATGTGTATATGTATATATATATATAATGTGTGTGTGTATATACATGTAAATATGTGTCTGTGTGTATATACATGTATATATAATGTAGGGGGGACTCTTTATTTTATTAACATTAATCACACTGGTGTCTGTCCGTGTATTGAGCTGTGATAATTTATCACTGCTTAATAAATGGACATCTCAGTGTTTCAGTGAATTTCTGGTACTGTAATCTCGTAAAGTCTCACGAGATTCCAGTATCAGGGGCCGTTCTCCACTGTTTGAAGCGTTTGTAGATCACTCCACTCCTCCAAGGGTGAAGCAATCTACTCCGCTTCATGAACTGGCACACAGAGGAGAAAGATCTCCTTTGTGAATGCCGGAGAATGAAGCAGTGAATAGATTTCACTGCTTCATAAAAGGACACCTAATACTGTTCGTTTTGAGCCTGTAGATTTGAATCATCCATCACCTATGAGATGGTGGCCACATTTGTCCAAACTGAAACTGATAATTTTTATGTCCAAACTGAAGCTGCTAATGTGGACAGCATTACCATCAAAAAGATAAAGAACTTGAACAACAGGAAGGACTGATAAGATGAGATACATCATGGAGTGGAAATATTGACATGTAACAAGATGGAGTCACCAGAAAGCTATCTCAGCATGACTTACAAATGAACTATAAGTGAACTGTTTTTACCTCTTGTTGTGTTCTAAAGGTTTTAAGGGGGGATCCTACTCTGAAAACAAGAATGGTGTCCCCCCAAAATCCATACCAGACCCATATCCAAGCATGCAGACTAACTGGCTAGGATTGTGCCAAGCAACTGTCCTGCTGCATTGTGAACACAGGACTAATTTGGCATGGGTGCCAGTCAAGGAACACTTTGCATTTGCTCAATGTATGAAAAGTGTTCTCTGATTGAACAAGGTGCAAAGGTGGGGTGATGATATCATGATCAAAAATCATGAAAGTGTATGTCAAAAGATTTTACTCTGAAAACACAAGTTAAGGCATGCAAGAGATTCACTTCAATTAACAAATATATCAAGCAGCAAATGCAGATGATGCACACACATCCTCTATGATAAGATATTTATTGTTTGACTGCAAATGTTGTGTATTTATTGTTTGACTGCAAATATGTAAAAACTTCCACATGTACTTTAGACATTTACAAATGTGTTCTGGGTAGGATCACTGCACATAGGGAAATACAGAGACTTTAACACTTACTATTAACTTTTCTCTCACCAACAGTGATTCTGTGTGCATCAGTTTCTCACAGCAATAACAATTTTTTTTTCAAAATTGTCATTTATCCATCATACTTATAGTAAAACAGCCCCAGTACTGGAAGTGTTACAGATAAGAAATCTTTTGGACTGATAACATTTTTAAAATCAGCATTACATTCTCTCATTGTACAGTATTATGGTTCATGAATTCAAACTGTTGAGTTAAAAGTCTTTTGTGTATGGTTTATGGAATCAAAATGTCATTGGCCTTTGATTCCAGCAATAAAATCTACTCTTACATAAAAACAAGTAGTGCTGTTACAGCTTAAACATCCCCATAAACCATCATGACTCACTGAGTACATCATCTGTAGGTACGGGATCTTTCATTTTCTTTTACCAACAAACATCAATCATTTTTAATACTCTTACAGCTCTCATCTATGTTATGCTACCAGGATTTTGTTTTATTTAGACAACATTTACAAGCTTTTATTTTCCCTACAGCTCTAATTTAATAATCAGGTAAAAATAATATTTTACATTGGATGGATCGGGTATTAAACATGTTACCCATATTAATCTATATTTAGAAAGATGTGTTATCTCTGTGGAATGTAAAAAAAAAAAAAACATTTAAGCTTGCTTAACGACTTATCGTCCACCCCATAGCAATTTTACTGCTACAGGGCAGCTCTCCTTTGCAGAATCACGTATATATATGCGATTCTGCACTCCTGCCTACAGGGGATGCATGCACGCTGCCGGCGAGCCGCTTCTGTTGTGCATATTCATGGCAGAAGCTGATCTGCGGGTGCCGGGCACTCAATGTCCTCTGGCACCCGCCAATTGTTGGTAATACACACAGAACTGAGCTCTGCCTATGTAAGCAAGGCAGATATCAGTTATGGCAAGGGGGAAAGGGATGGATTCTGTGTTCCTGCAAAGCATGGACTAAATATCTTCCCTTAGCGAAAGCACCACGCTGTTCACACAATAACATTGGTTACAGTTAACCCTTTGATCACCCTAGATGTTTAACCCCTTCCCAGCCAGTGTCATCAGTACAGTGACAGTGCATATTTTTAGCACTGATTAATGTATTAGTGTCACTGGTTCCCACAAAGTGTCAAAAGTGTTAGTTAGTGTCCGTTTGTCCACCACAATATTGTAGACATGCTATAAGCCACTGATTGCTGCCATTACTAGTATAAAAATAATAAATAAATAAAAATTCCATAGATATATCCCATAGTTTGTTGACTCTATAATGTTCACGTAAACCAATCAATATACACTAATTGGGATTTTTTTTTTTTACCAAAAACATATGCAGAATACATATTAGCCTAAATTTATAAGGAAATTCATTTTTTTCTATTTTTTTTTTTGGATGTGCTTTATAGCAGAAAATAAACAATATTGTTTTTTTTTTTTCAATTGTCGTTTTTTTTTTTTTTTTAAAGAACAAAACATAAAAAATGCAGTGGTGATCAAATACCACCAAAAGAAAGCTTTATTAGGGGGAAACATTACATCAATTTTATTTGGGTATAGTATCACACAACCGCGCAATTGTCAGTTAAAGTAATGCAGTGCCGTATAGCAAACAATGGCCTGGTCATGAAGGGGGTTAAATCTTCCGGAGGTCAAGTGGATAGAATTATAATTATTATCAGCTTTGTTAATATGTAGAGCACCAAGTACACTCAGTATATGATGCTGTGTTAGTACAGAAGCGCCAGGTACACTTCAGAATACAGTGTGCAGACAGTGTGCACCGCTGAGCCAATCACGGCAGGCATTGTATTTTACTAATCTGTTGATGGATACAAAGCCTGCTCAGATTGGCAGAGGCTGTGACATCAGCCCGCGCCGCTCTGACTCATGTAGCCTGCTCGGATTGGCAGAGGTTGTTACCCAATCCAAGCAGGCTTAGCAGGCTCTGTATTCATCAGAGGGCATCGCCCGCCGGGATTGGCTGAGCGGCGCATACTGTATACATATTACAATTTTTACAGAGTGCCTGGCGGACTAATATCCATCTGGCAGCTTCTTCACCCGGCGTATAAGACTACCCCAGCTTTTTGGCTGTGTAATTTTGGTGTAAAAGGTAGTCTTATACGCCAGAAAATACAGTAATCTCTGGAGAGTGCGTTTGTGGTTTTGCAGTGTTTTGGTGCATTCTGGGTTGACATTCTGTTAAATGTTGCAGACAGTACAGTGTGGCACTAAAAATAAGCTCTGTTTTGACAATTTATTTTATTTTATTTTTCAAAGTATATACTTTGCAATGGATTTTAGCTATGTTGTGCCTGCTACTCCCAGCCCTCAATAATGGCTTATCACTGCTATACCAAATATGCTGTCTTAAAAAAAAGAAAAAAAAACGAATAAAGCCTGTTTATCAAAATCAACCTTATTGTTGCTATATTAAAATAAAGGAATAATAAAAAAAGTTTAATGATTTATTACACATGCAACTTATATGATTTCATAATACAGTGGGGCTCATTCCATCGCTTAAAATCATAATGTTCTGTGAATCCACTTACAGCTTTAAGACATCTTCTAAGTATGTAATTTAAAGGAGTTTTGTATTTTCAGTTTTGCCCTTTAAGCCTACCTAAAAGACATCACTGATACCTCTCCTTTGCCTATTAGCCCAGAAAGCGATTACTGATTTCAAAGATTTGGCTCTCATTGACTTCAATGGGGCTCAGATTCGGAACCTGAACTTTGGTAGAGTACCTCCATCGAAGGAAACCTGGGTATGTTACTCTAATCCCTATTGCTGGATTAACTCTGAATTATCCCTACAGGCATCTGGATAATTTAGAGGTGATACAGGCTAACAGCACCATTGTTTTATGGTACGTTTAGGGGATTTGTTTTATTTGGGTGATAGATTGGTGCTGTATTTATAATGCATTTTTGTGTGGAAAGTTATCTAATGGGAAGAACTATGATTGGCTGCTATGGGTTAATTTTTGGTACTTATACATGTATGCACTTATGGTTCTTTATCAATTTGTTACCCTGAGAAAGGGACTGTATGTGGCCCCAGAAAATAGGCAAATTGACTTATTAGACAGTAATGTATCTATTTATGAATGTTTTCTCACAAGATTTACACAGTTTTCACCCAAGAAAATGCTGTGTAGCGTGAAATGTGTTCCGACTGGATTTTTTTTAAGGAAGAATATTGTATTGCATCTGGGTACGCAGGATTTTTGCTGCTGGTACACATCTTATTACATTAATTATTTGATATCAGCACTGCTATATTAGCAATTTGATCACAAGCATGGAAAAATAATATGTAATTAATACATATACTGTCTTTGATAATAATTATAATTCTATCCACTTGACCTCCGGAAGATTTAACCCCCTTCATGACCAGGCCATTGTTTGCTATACGGCACTGCATTACTTTAACTGACAATTGCGCGGTTGTGTGATACTATACCCAAATAAAATTGATGTAATGTTTCCCCCTAATAAAGCTTTCTTTTGGTGGTATTTGATCACCACTGCATTTTTTATGTTTTGTTCTTTAAAAAAAAAAAAAACGACAATTGAAAAAAAAAAACAATATTGTTTATTTTCTGCTATAAAGCACATCCAAAAAAAAAAATAGAAAAAAATGAATTTCCTTATAAATTTAGGCTAATATGTATTCTGCATATGTTTTTGGTAAAAAAAAAAAATCCCAATTAGTGTATATTGATTGGTTTACGTGAACATTATAGAGTCAACAAACTATGGGATATATCTATGGAATTTTTATTTATTTATTATTTTTATACTAGTAATGGCAGCAATCAGTGGCTTATAGCATGTCTACAATATTGTGGTGGACAAACGGACACTAACTAACACTTTTGACACTTTGTGGGAACCAGTGACACTAATACATTAATCAGTGCTAAAAATATGCACTGTCACTGTACTGATGACACTGGCTGGGAAGGGGTTAAACATCTAGGGTGATCAAAGGGTTAACTGTAACCAATGTTATTGTGTGAACAGCGTGGTGCTTTTGCTAAGGGAAGATATTTAGTCCATGCTTTGCAGGAACACAGAATCCATCCCTTTCCCCCTTGCCATAACTGATATCTGCCTTGCTTACATAGGCAGAGCTCAGTTCTGTGTGTATTACCAACAATTGGCGGGTGCCAGAGGACATTGAGTGCCCGGCACCCGCAGATCAGCTTCTGCCATGAATATGCACAACAGAAGCGGCTCGCCGGCAGCGTGCATGCATCCCCTGTAGGCAGGAGTGCAGAATCGCATATATATACGTGATTCTGCAAAGGAGAGCTGCCCTGTAGCAGTAAAATTGCTATGGGGTGGACGATAAGTCGTTAAGCAAGCTTAAATGTTTTTTTTTTTTTACATTCCACAGAGATAACACATCTTTCTAAATATAGATTAATATGGGTAACATGTTTAATACCCGATCCATCCTATGTAAAATATTATTTTTACCTGATTATTAAATTAGAGCTGTAGGGAAAATAAAAGCTTGTAAATGTTGTCTAATGTTGAAACAGAGTACCAATTGCAACATGCAGCCTTTGTTTACAAGTGTGATGGCTCTGATTGGTCACAGTGATCATATGGTGCAGGGCCACAGTGATCACAGCATGCACGAGAGCAACAAAAGAAGGAGGACACTTGGGGGTTTGAGTCTGTAGCTACTTGCTCTCTCTCTGCTCTCTCCATATGATATTACCCACTTATATCTTATATCTATATACTTGTTTCTTCTCCCGCCAAGATACCTATGGGATTTGATTAACCCTTCCCACATTACCGGTTGCCTCTTCGAATTTTCACTTGATGAGTGAATTGCTAAATGTAAAACCGCAACTAGTATTAACAATATGACATCTGCTAACCCATTTAGTTTGCCATGATTTTTGGGATCAACCTATCCCCTTTTTCCTTACTGCTACTGCTTCCTGTGAGGTAATTTATTTGTGCACTATGCATCTATATACTTCATCTGTCATTCACTACTTCAGATACATATATATACGTACACATACATGTACTAACATGCAATGATTTCTTCTTTCTCTCCCTTCCCTCCCCTTTTATGTCCCCCTCCCCCATTGTTCCATGCCCTGCCCCTTGTGTTCTCTATCAGGCCATCTCTGTGCAGCTTCCAGTGGGTTCAACCCTGGCTTGGGTGGGGTACCTCCTGCGCCCCCGCACTTACTATTTTGTACCCTGCAGCATTGTTTTTAGTCCATTGGCCGGTGCTCTGTGTGTGGCCACTCTCTGGCAATGTAAGTAATCCCTTCTCTTGTGCCCCTCTTTTCCTTGCTCCCTTACTATTCGTCCTGCTTTATGTACACACTATGACATTTGGGAATGTGTTTTAATATGTGTTTTGTTTTATAGAGGACATTTACTAAAACTGCTTGAAGAAGGAGTGTATAGAACTCTGAAACATGTTGGTGTCAGGTTTAAACATCGATTCCACCATTGCCTAGCGACCTACTGCAATTGCGCCTTGTGGCCATTTGCTTTTTTGTTTTATGAAAATATATTGTATTTATTGTACTTCATATTTTTTTTTCATATTTTTGGTTCTCTTTTTTTAAAAATGTTGATACTAATAAAAAAACTTATATTTTTATTGCTACTTTCATGTGTTTGTACACTCTTTGAGCCTGAAAAGTCCTGCTTATTTGTTTTTAGGGAAATTTCCTTCTCAATTGTACATGAGGGATGTGGCCTTATTAACGCAGCTATTTTCAACCTCTTCCCATTTTTTTACATTTTAATACTCCCTCCCATCCTCAGGAATGAATTGTCAAGCCATTTAAATACCATGGCCAGATGGTTAGTGATTAACAACCATTGACAGTGAGAAGCTGTTCTGATTAATAACAGATTTGTTTTTCATATTTCTGGCTGAAAGAAGGTGACTCTCAGCCTCCAAATAAGCCTCCTATCAAAAAGGTTGAGATTATGTTTTACTGATTAAAACCTGTGTCTGAAGCAATGCAGTTTCAGGCAATATTTCTGCCTGAAATAGTCCATACAGGCTTAATATCTGTGATGCAAATCTGTAAAGTTTTTCCATCTTTGGTCTACTATAAGAGTGCATTTATTTTTTCTTTAAAAGAAATAGACATCTTTTTTTTTAATTATTATTCCAGATGCAATATGCAATCTCAGTCTCTAAGAAATGTTGGCCTGTCCAAAAAGGCTTAAAAGGTGTGCTGCAAATCTGTACAATTTTTCAGTCTTCTATCCTAGGAAATATATAATTTTTTTGGACAGGAAATCCGCCTGTTATATCCCTTTGAAAAAGAAGACATCAGGTTTCAAAAATCTGTAATCATGTACTTATGTGCTGAAAACTTAAAAATGGCATGGGCAGGAAGGGGATGAAACTGTCTGGAGGTGGTTAAACTAATGCCGCGTACACACGACCGGTTTTCCCGATGGAATAAACTCTGAAGGTTTTTCCAACGGAGTTCCGACGGAGTTCCGATGGAGTTCCGCTGAAACTGTCTTGCCTACACACGATCACACCAAAAAAAGTCTGATGAGGCACACACACGATGAAAATGAAAATATTCCGTCTGAAGAAAAAGGGTGTCTTGTTTAGTTTTGCAAGACAATATCATGAAAAGGATGTCTTGTTTGTAATTTAAAAAACAATATACAGTATGTATTACATTATTGTCTTTAGTAGTGACAGAGATATCTTTGAACAAACAGATCCTTAGCAGAAATGTAAAAATTGCTCTGGTCCATAGGGAGTGGCCTGAGATGCAAAGTGGATAATCAATATGAAATCTACATACAGGCATACCCCACTTTTAAGTACACAATTGGGTTTATTTACTAAAGCTGGAAAGTGCAAAATCAGGCTCACTTCTGCATAGAAACCAATGAGCTTTCCAGGTTTTATTACCAAAGCTTAATTGAACAAGATGGGGTTAGAAGCTCATTGGTTTCTATGCAGAAGTGAGGCAGATTTTGCACTTTCCAGCTTTAGTAATTAACCCCCATTGTGTACTTAAAAGTGGGGTATGCCTGTATGTAGATTTCATATTGATTATCCACTTTGCATCTCAGGCCACTCCCTATGGACCAGAGCAATTTTTACATTTCTGCTAAGGATCTGTTTGTTCAAAGATATCTCTGTCACTACTAAAGACAATAATGTAATACATACTGTATATTGTTTTTTAAATTACAAACAAGACATCCTTTTCATGATATTGTCTTGCAAAACTAAACAAGACACCCTTTTTCTTCAGACGGAATATTTTCATTTTCATCGTGTGTGTGCCTCATCAGACTTTTTTTGGTGTGATCGTGTGTAGGCAAGACAGTTTCAGCGGAACTCCATCGGAACTACGTCGGAACTCCGTTGGAAAAACCTTCAGAGTTTATTCCATCGGGAAAACCGGTCGTGTGTACGCGGCATTAGTTTAACCACCTCCAGACAGTTTCATCCCCTTCCTGCCCATGCCATTTTTAAGTTTTCAGCACATAAGTCCATCGGAACTCCGTCGGAACTCCGTTGGAAAAACCTTCAGAGTTTCATCCCCTGTACCTGCCCATGCCATTTTTAAGTTTTCAGCACATAAGTACATGATTACAGATTTTTGAAACCTGATGTCTTCTTTTTCAAAGGGATATAACAGGCGGATTTCCTGTCCAAAAAAATTATATATTTCCTAGGATAGAAGACTGAAAAATTGTACAGATTTGCAGCACACCTTTTAAGCCTTTTTGGACAGGCCAACATTCTTAGAGACTGAGATTGCATATTGCATCTGGAATAATAATTAAAAAAAAAGATGTCTATTTCTTTTAAAGAAAAAATAAATGCACTCTTATAGTAGACCAAAGATGGAAAAACTTTACAGATTTGCATCACAGATATTAAGCCTGTATGGACTATTTCAGGCAGAAATATTGCCTGAAACTGCATTGCTTCAGACACAGGTTTTAATCAGTAAAACATAATCTCAACCTTTTTGATAGGAGGCTTATTTGGAGGCTGAGAGTCACCTTCTTTCAGCCAGAAATATGAAAAACAAATCTGTTATTAATCAGAACAGCTTCTCACTGTCAATGGTTGTTAATCACTAACCATCTGGCCATGGTATTTAAATGGCTTGACAATTCATTCCTGAGGATGGGAGGGAGTATTAAAATGTAAAAAAATGGGAAGAGGTTGAAAATAGCTGCGTTAATAAGGCCACATCCCTCATGTACAATTGAGAAGGAAATTTCCCTAAAAACAAATAAGCAGGACTTTTCAGGCTCAAAGAGTGTACAAACACATGAAAGTAGCAATAAAAATATAAGTTTTTTTATTAGTATCAACATTTTTTAAAAAAGAGAACCAAAAATATGAAAAAAAAATATGAAGTACAATAAATACAATATATTTTCATAAAACAAAAAAGCAAATGGCCACAAGGCGCAATTGCAGTAGGTCGCTAGGCAATGGTGGAATCGATGTTTAAACCTGACACCAACATGTTTCAGAGTTCTATACACTCCTTCTTCAAGCAGTTTTAGTAAATGTCCTCTATAAAACAAAACACATATTAAAACACATTCCCAAATGTCATAGTGTGTACATAAAGCAGGACGAATAGTAAGGGAGCAAGGAAAAGAGGGGCACAAGAGAAGGGATTACTCACATTGCCAGAGAGTGGCCACACACAGAGCACCGGCCAATGGACTAAAAACAATGCTGCAGGGTACAAAATAGTAAGTGCGGGGGCGCAGGAGGTACCCCACCCAAGCCAGGGTTGAACCCACTGGAAGCTGCACAGAGATGGCCTGATAGAGAACACAAGGGGCAGGGCATGGAACAATGGGGGAGGGGGACATAAAAGGGGAGGGAAGGGAGAGAAAGAAGAAATCATTGCATGTTAGTACATGTATGTGTACGTATATATATGTATCTGAAGTAGTGAATGACAGATGAAGTATATAGATGCATAGTGCACAAATAAATTACCTCACAGGAAGCAGTAGCAGTAAGGAAAAAGGGGATAGGTTGATCCCAAAAATCATGGCAAACTAAATGGGTTAGCAGATGTCATATTGTTAATACTAGTTGCGGTTTTACATTTAGCAATTCACTCATCAAGTGAAAATTCGAAGAGGCAACCGGTAATGTGGGAAGGGTTAATCAAATCCCATAGGTATCTTGGCGGGAGAAGAAACAAGTATATAGATATAAGATATAAGTGGGTAATATCATATGGAGAGAGCAGAGAGAGAGAGCAAGTAGCTACAGACTCAAACCCCCAAGTGTCCTCCTTCTTTTGTTGCTCTCGTGCATGCTGTGATCACTGTGGCCCTGCACCATATGATCACTGTGACCAATCAGAGCCATCACACTTGTAAACAAAGGCTGCATGTTGCAATTGGTACTCTGTTTCCACTGTTTCCAGAGTGTATCACCAGAGATAATTTTTTTTACAGTACAGTGTCAACAAAGCAGCCAGCCAGTGTCCCTGATCACTAGTCACCCTACAGTGACACTGTACTGGGTTGGCTAGTGATCAGGGACACTGGCTGGCTGCTTTGAAAACACTGTATGCCAGTGCATCCAGCCAGTGTCCCTTCTCCTGCTCACTAATGTCACCAGCCACAGTGTCACCAGACCATTGTAGCCAGTAACAGTGTTTCTGTTTTTGCCGTCACATCAGTGATCCAAACTAGTGCATCAGCAATAGTGTTCCTGATTGTCACCATACTAGACCCAGGGTCACCAGACCATTGCATCCAGCAACAGAGCTTCTGATTGCTCCCACACGAGTTTCAGTGTCACAGAATAGTGTAAGTCATCAATAGTGTTTCTGTTTGCTGCCACACCAGTGACAATGTCAGCAGACAAGTGCAACCAGCAATAATGTTTCTGATCACTAACCACATCAATGCCAAGGTCACAGGAACCAGTGCAGGAAATAACAGTGCCCTTGATTACTGCCACAGCAGCACAGTGTGGTGCATGGGCTTATTCATGCTCCAGAGCTTGCAAAAGAACCTAGGATTCATGGAATCAAAGAGAGGAAAAATGACTGATTGGAAACCATCATGGATCCACATAACAAGGGTAAAGTTGTAGAGTAAGCAAAAGATAAAACACTTCTAGGACATACTGCAAACAAGCCTTTTTACCTCCTTTTCAGTGACTGGAAGTATACAGCTTCGTGGACCACATGGCTTGGAGCCTGTTGTCCTTAAAAGGAGACACAATGTTGATGGTAGCTGCCTAAAATAAGCCCAAGAAGTAAGGGCCAATCTCCAAGAGGTATAAAAATAACAAAAAAAAACTATTTTCATAATGTTGATGGCGAAGGAGAATGCTAGACCATCAGCTTCCTATTGCTAAGTATTAACAATCTAGACGGCACTAACTTCTTAATAGCCAAAATTAAGGGGTGCTCGGCCAATGATGGTACAATGCGAATTCAATAGAAGAAAATGCCAGAACTGCTGATTTCAGTTCAAAATATTTACTTTTTGTTATGTAATCAACCTTTTTTAGGTGCTCGGAGTAATCTTTATATAAAAGGGAGAGGCAGAACAATCAAATCAATGTACACAACCATGTATTGCTGTTTGTGTCCTTGTTGCAGATTTTCCCTTTACATCATGTCTGGGTGAAAGCATTGTCAACAAATGAAATAAAATCTACCCAATGAGCATAGATATCAGATAGAAATAAACAGCCAAAGGGGTCTAACTTTACACCATTCAAATTAATAAAAATATTAACCACTTCAATATCTGGTACTTTCACCCCCCTTCCTGTCTAGGGCAATTTTCAGTCGCATATTAAATGACACTTGAGCGGTCATGCAACACTGTACTCATATGAAATTTTGATCATTTTTTTCACACACATAGAGCTTTCTTTTGGTGGTATTTAATCACAACTGGGTTTTTGATTTTCTGCTAAATAAATGTAAAAAGACTGAGAATTTTGGAAAAGAAAAAACATATATATTTTTTTCTGTTAAAAAATTTTGCAAATAAATAATCTTTCTTCATAAATTTAGGCCAAATTGTATTCTACTACATTTCTTTGGTTGAAAAACAAAAACAAATCAGTGTTTATTATTTAGTCTGTAGGAAAGTTACAGAATCTACAAACCATGGTATATATATGAAAATTGATCAATCCTGATGTACTGCAGTACAAATACCCACCAAATAACCCCTTTTTGGAAAGTACACAGTCCAAGGTATTTAGTAAGAGGCGTGGCGAGTTTTTTGTCACAATTTTTTTTGCATGCTGTTACCAGTGCAGTACAGTGTCATCATATAACAGGCGTGGCAATGATCAGGGACATTGACTGATTTTTATACATTTTATTTTCATTTTTTTTCTTTTTTATTCAATTTTTTCTTTTATTTTTACTTTTTTTTTTTAACATGTGACCAGAGCAATACCATAGATCAGGATTTTTTTATTACACATTATGATTGCTTATACCAGTGAACTTCACTGTTATAAGCAACTATTTTTACTCAGAGAAATTGATTAATTTAGTGTTTACTATTCTGGTAAGCTATGATTGGCCCCAGCTAATCACATGTTACAGATGGGCTGTAATTGGCCCTGTCTGTACTATGTGATCACCATGACCAATCGCAGAGATCAACAAAATTGTACACAATGAATGGCATGAATCAAAGCCAATCATTGTGTACAATAGTCATGTGATCTGCCATAATTGGTCACAGTGATCACATGGTACCGCAGCAGCCAAGACACTAATCAGTCATTTGATGTGTCCGGTGGACACAGCGGGTGACAGATCGTGCTGCATATGATGTCCACTCAGAAGGACAAATGTCCCATCAGGCCATCATTTGGCTATAGGCTGGGTGGGAACAGGTTAATAATAAAAAGTTGAAATTACATTTAAAAATAGGAAAAGGGTAAAGATTGGAACCAACGTGGACCTATTACTACTAGCCATCAAAGTGGTCACAGGATAAAATTAGGTGTTCCGTCTTGACATGGTTGTAAAGTGGGAAGGTTTTTTTATCTTCCCTAATTCCCTAATACTTACCTGAGCCCCATCTCTGTCCAGCGATGTCCACAAGTGTCTTAGCTGTCCGGGACTCTCCCTTCTATTTGGCTGAGACACAGCAGCGGTGCCACTGGCTCCCACTGCTGTCAATCAAAGTCAGTTAGCCAATCATGTGAGAGAGGAAGCAGGGCTGAACTGCAGTTCTGTGTCTAAATGGACACACAAAGCTGCAGCTCAGCTCAGGTGCACCCATAGTAAGATGCTTGCTGTGGGGGCACTCAACAGGAGGGAGGGGCCAGGATCACAGAAGAGGGACCTGAGAAGAGGAGGATCGGGGCTGCTCTGTGCAAAACCACTGCAACAGAGCAGGTAAGTATGACATGTTTGTTATTTTTATAGAAAAAAATTTGACTTTACAATCACTTTAAGAGAGTTGAAGCAGGCTGTAACCTAAGATGTATTTTTGTTGAACAGAACCATCTATTCGTGAGCCAAAATCTATGTCTGTAGTCAGATAGTGAATTGGGGACGGCACTGAGTCTTCCAAAAATACAGGATCGTTTGTAACTAATCCCACCTACATACCTAACACATTTGCCTTTTTTTAGATATTCCATTTCTAGATATATTTGTTATAAATAATAAATAATAAAGCTGTAATTTCTGATATTAACAAGTACTATTATCGAGTATGGCAGTTGCAGTGCTTACTCTAGTGCAATAAACAACTAAATGAGGTGTGTAGCAATTTCTCTTTTAATTGTACATTTTATTGTTAAACACTGCTAGAAATCCGTTCCCAATTGGGAACAAATCTCTGCTTCTGTTGGAGAATAAAGAGATCTTGCCTGGAAAAGGGTGTGGGGTCTTTGGGGAGGTAACTGCCTGGGGTTTCTTGCCTACATTACTGTTTGCAATACCATATTAGTTACAGGATCTTAAATAGTCAATGATGTAACATTTAACTTGTGTTCACTTCAAACACCTAATAAAGTGCAGGGAAGGTTGAACACTGTACATTCTTGGATGTCTGAAATAAACACAAGCAAACTGAAGAACATACAAATTACTCCTGGAATAATTACACACAAAGTTTAAATAGTATACATAATCTTCTGAAATCCATCCCATCCATTTAAAACAGATTATGTCTACCAAGTTCTATGCTTTAGATGAGAATTAGGTTAAACAGTGATTAGTTTTAATGTTCTATACATTTTTATTGCGCTTGATATAACTACAGCAGAGAACATTTTATTACAAAAATTTAAAAATTATAAAATTAAATATGTATGGTACTTAGCAGGTTACATCAAAGTCAAAATTGTATTGCAAGAGAATTGTTATAGTTGAAATACAAGTAAAAATCTGATATAGATGATTGTGTTTAACCAGTTGTCGTTTGGGCCATAGCCGAATGACAGCTATAGCACAGTCGGATAACTCGCTCCCGTGTGCTCCCTGGGGCACACAGACCTGATGTGTCACCGATCAGGGTCAAGGGCCAATGACAGTGGCCCTTTATCATGCGATCACTCCGTCTACTGACGAAGTGATCACTTGTCCTCCCCTCTCACTGATCGGTACAGCAAGCGAGGAGAGGAGGGAGCCGATGCAGCATGCAGTGCATTGCAGGGCGAAATACTGCTGTCCAAAGGTGACTGCTTTACTACTTCATCCAGAAGGCCCACACCCTAAAGGTGCTTGCGCATTGCTTCATTGAAAAAACACATTAAAAATGCATGTGTGTTTTTGATGCATTTCAGTTGCAATTTCTGGTTGGCATGCAGCTGTAAAACATGTGACTCAAAAAACACACTAAAAACTCAACTGTGGTTGAGAATGTATTTTGAGGCTTTATAGATTTGGTTTCCATTCATTTCAATGGGGAGCTGCATTTTTGGTGTGGTTTTGAAAAGTGCACCAATAATGCAACATGCAGGACTTTTCAAAATGCACCGTACCCACAGTTCAGTGGTGTAAAGAGTCCTATAGGATTTAGAGGGAAATATTTTTATTGTTGTTTTCTTGCAAGGTAAAAACACAGCAAAAATGCATCAATGTGAAAGGGCCCTAAGACAGAAAGGGGGCTACTGTCAGGATCACCAGGTAAAATAAATAGAAAACCCTTAAGCCCCATTCACACTATGAATCACACAGGAATGCACTGTTCTTTCCTGTGTGATTCACATCAGATCCAGTGCGGTGTGATTTGAGCCCATTCATTTAGAAGTACATTAAACTTCTAAAGAAGGACTAACAGTCCTGCCCAAGGGCTACAATTTCTTGAGGCGTTCAAGGATATGCTTTTTCAGGAGTGTTCTGGATAATGCAAGATAAAAAGAAAGAGAAACCTGACAAAAATATAAACCACAATATATACACACAACACAATATTCTATGTGCTAGTTGGTGGTATTGACAGGCCTTATCTCACTATCTTGGCCCACAAGATATAATTTCAATACATTTGAGATACCAATTATTTAATTACTGCTGAGAGAACATAAGTACAATGTCTATTTTGAACTCTGATATGTGTGCAAGCTGCTCCGGCTGTATGGGAATGAAGTCCTGTGCCCACCGCTGTGAGTGTTGGCCGGCAAGGGAGGTCATCTATGCTCCAGGCAGGCAATGGTAGAGAGTGTCAGGTGTCCCGGAAGCTGCACATCAAGTCAAACCCTGCTGTGTGGTAGTGAATGTAAGCCTCAACCTGGACCTTGGCCATTCCACGCCCCAACATGTTTCATTCCGCCCACCAGAGTAAGCTCTGGAGTTGGAGTGAAACTCGTTGGCGGTGAGGCCTGACAGAGGTCAAGGCTGAGACTGCCATTCACTATTACACAGCAGGCTTTGACTTGATGTGTGGCTTCTGGGACACCTATCACTCTCTACAATGTCTATTTTGTCCATGGTTCTTATAGTATGTATATATAGAAAGGTGTCTGCTTGTATACTGTAAAACAATAAGACTTTGCCAGCATCCAGATCCGGCATGTCATGTAAAAAAAAAAGAGACACATGAAAAAAAAAAAAAGTAAAGCCCCCCCCCCCCCCCTACATACGCACACATACATACACATGTATACAAAAACGCATGCTTTGGGGCACCTACATTTGAAAATGGCAATTGTCCTACACATGTTATATATCACCATGCACACCAAAATGAGAGCAATAATTCTAGCACCAAACAGAACTCTTGGATAACTCTAAACTGATGACCTGTAGGAGCATTTTAAAGTGTCACCTATGAAATATAGGGTACTGAAGTTTTTTTTGCCATTTTACGGGCGCATGCAATTTTAAGACTTAAAAAAAAAAATTGTAACTACCACTATTTTATTCTCTAGGGTGCCTAAAATTATTTTTAAGACATGTAAACAAAAAATGTAAAAAAAAATTTAAAAAATTACTCTGGGACTCAAGTATTTAACAAAGCAACTCCCACGTCTTTGTAAATTGTATTAGCACTATTAGCTAATTAAAAGAAAGCTAAACATATGCATAGTGTAAAAAGCTATAAAGCAGGGTTAGTTCAAAATAAAATAGACTGCATTAATCCAAAGGGGAGATGATTTTTGACATGGTCTAAAAGACAAGGAGGCTTATTATCCAGCTGCTATATCAGACTTTAGAAACTGACCAGTGTTTAGTGTAGTAATATATTCTGCATTTACAATGACTTCAGGTTAATGTGATAAATACGGCTCAACAAATAAGTTACCCTTTAACAAATGTTCTGACACCCTCAAGGTGATAGCCATTTTCGGCTGGTAGCTATAGATCACTTTGTTCAGCCAGGCGCTCTCTATAATACACAGCATGAATTTATGCATCAGGCTATTCATCCAGTTGTGCTAAGTCTTCTGGCGACAAGAGAAACTGTATTACATTGTATGAAAACATCATAATGGTGTATATATATACACTGTATATATATATATATATATATATATATATATATATATATATATATAAACTGTATATATATATATATATATATATATACTGTATATATATACACGGCATATATATATATATTGTATAAATATATATATTGTATATATACTGTATATATATATATATAGAGAGAGAGAGAGAGAGAGAGAGAGAGAGAGAGAGAGAGAGAGAGAGAGAGAGGCATCCCCTTTTTCTTTAAAGATATGCCTGCTCTAAATTTACAAGTTGCTAAATATGTGCCATATTTGGGAACTCAATTTAGGTTAGGGACCACACTTTCCAAAACATAAGCCATGTGTAAAAAATTAAACATTAGAGCAGAAATTTTCACCTTTGTGAAACAGTTGTTAAGATAGCAAGAATGGCATTCAATGGCTAAAAAGGAACTCTTCAGCTTCAGGTAAAAACATGGACATATTGATAAGCATATTATATTTTACTTACAGTAGTACCTTTTTCCCCAATATTTAATTTTGCCACAGGGTCAGTTTACTAACAGGTAAAGCTTTCCTTTGAAAAATTTAACACCTGAAACTTTTCCCTCTTTAAAAATCAAGCAATATTTGATGATGCTTGAAATGACACTTGGCATGCATCGATCCCTGTCTGTAATGTTTTAATGGAGCTTCTTTAGCTTAAAACAAATAATAAAACAAATAACAAGCAAGATTTAATTGTGTTTCCTAAACATCACATTTACCTTAATCAAAATTATGAAAAGTTAAAAAGTTTCAAGATTTCTTTTCTTGTACCCCTAGCTGAAATTATTTCCCATTTCATAAGAGGTAAGACACTGCATTTCTCCTTGAAAGTGATAAAAAGCAAACTGATTAAATCAAAGAGGTTCTTAAAACCCCAAGGGAAAGCTGCATGCTTCTCTTCTGAAGTATTCCCAGCAGAAGCTTGGCAAGTCTGTATCTCACCATGAGCCATCATTATAGCTGTTTTAAAAACCCCAGCAGGTCAACATATTTTACAACTGCTATGCATGTAAACACAAACAGAAACTGCTAATTACTTCAGATAATGTCGTGGAAACTTTTCCTTATTATTACCAAAAAATAAATAAAAGGTCACATTTTCCACTAAATAAATGAACCAACATACACTTTAATCAAATCTCCTGTACACAGCTGTAGGCATTAATTTCAATGCCTGCTTGACATATTGGAAAGGGACAAAGTTCTCATAATTTAAGCCATTTTAATATGTTATGAAATGTAGAGTGGTGCAGGTTTTCCAATGTATTTTGTGCATCAGTTACAGCCATAAAATAAAACATATTGGTAATTATTTTAATATATATTACTAAGTTATTTTGAATTAATATAACAAACCCAATATCCTTGGATTTTTATACAAACGACAAAGTAAAAGAAGTGTACTATAGTTACTGAAAAGTGATTGTCATAAAAAAAAATTACATAATAAGAACCCTGTATGGCGGTGGCTACAGATTCCTGAAGGCCCTTTTTAAAGTCCAACTCTGCCTTTGAACAAAAAAAGGAAGATCAATGAACCAGCAGGTGTAAAAATACAAAAGCAGCTCTGGCTGAAATACTCATCTTCTCTTTAGCTCTTTTCCCCACAGACTCTTCACTCCATTACTGGTCCTCTTCTGGGCTGACCAGCTTACAACCCGCTTCTTGTGAGCCCAGGCAATCATAGATATGCCCACTGGAAGTTTTTAATCATTCTGCCCTGGTCTATCAGCATTCCTGGAGGTTGCTCTCATTACATGAGTGTGGTGCTGTCCAAGAGTAAGGACTGTCCATAGCAAACATCAGAGGAGAATATTATGTAGCCAAGTGCTGGCTATGTTGCTTCTGCCACTTTGGGACACTCCTACCAAAGATTGCATTGAGTTTATTTTCCATAGTGCCCAACATTGGGAATATTGCATCACTTCCTGACTGCAGAAGGATAGAGTCCTTTATTGAAAGCAGGGGATCGTTGGACATGTAGTCCAAAAAGCTGGGATTTCAGTGGATTTAATGCTGCTGCAAACTATAAGTTCCAGCTGGCTAGAGAGAGTAATATTGCTGGGTGAACAGATAAATAGAACAGTCCGGGGAGGGGCTCGCTCTCTTGGGACATGGAACCTACAGCTGCAGGAGTGGGAGGCTAGGCTTCCTTGGCAGATGTAAGTGGGCGCCATGGCCTTGATAGCATGGAGTGCCTTTTCATGATTGAGCCTTATTCCTGAATGCAGATCCTCAGCCAGCGGCCTCTCATCAGCAGAGTGGCTATTCGGGGGGGGCACCTTCACCTAAACCCACGCAGATGCCACTGAACCCCTGGGTCATCAGGTTGCCAGTTGGGTATCCTTCATCTGACTGCAGCCTGTTCTGCAACAATGTTTCTCCATGGGCCTTGGTATCTCCAGGGTTGGTGAGTGTGCAGAAGCCCACCCTTAATATAACATTCAGAGACACTGCATGCAGACACCTTTACCCCACCCTTTTCTTCATCAAAGGCCTTTTGCTGGGAAGCACCTTGCTTATTCTATTCACCTTTGCTGGTCACCATTGCACAGCAACATCTCTGGGCCCCTCCATAGCTACCTGAAGATTTTGGGCACCTTTAATTGAAGGACTTCTCCACACAAGGAAATCAGCCTACAGCTCCTGTTTATATTAAAAGGAAACTCTTACTCAGGTTTTACATATTGTGTTTTGTTATTTCTTTCTCCTGTGGCATCAGGGCATAGAGGGATCTGACTGACAAAAGGTCTTCTCTTCCCCCTCTTGTACCTGGGGTCAAAGGTCCCTTTAAGATTTATTGGCTGCTATCACCAGGTTCACTGTTATTGCCATTTCACTGCATGTCTCTGTAATTCTGGTTTATGCTAAAGTTGCGATTTGGGGAATACCTACATTTTACATTCTTCTTTCCCTTGTTAACTCAAGAATATCCAGTAAAATATCCATTTGCAATCTCTGTTATTTCTTTGGTGTCTCGCATTTGCATTCCCTCTTTGAATTATGTCAGAACCCAGGGTGTCAGAGGTGTTGGGGAGGGGGGGGGGGCTTGAAAGGTCAGGGCAACCTCTGGGGACAGTCATCTTCCAGTGGCCCCTACAGGGGTGGCGCTACAAGTATTTACCCATTGCTTCACAGGATTGACCTGCAAACTGCAGGAAAAAGGTATGTATAATGTTTTCATTGAGGTGGAAAAAGCAAAAGGAAGAGGTAACATGGAAACATGAAGTTGGGCTTTGAATATATGTCAATTGATACCCATGGCCATAGCTATATTCGTAATAAGACACTCATGGAACAGTGCCTAGGGCAGCAAGATGGGGGGAAGTGACCAAATATACAATTTATAATAACTTTATGTTTTGTTACCCTCTTAAAACAACCTCTGGAAATTTATGTTCAGCAATGAACTGTAGAGAGAAGGAGATGCAATGAATGCTGGGAGAAGTCAAAAGGCTCTTTGTAGTTTAGAAAACAAGAAACCATATTTCCTTTTTCTTTTCTGGAAGTCTGTATGCTTGGAAAGCCATTCTACATGTAAAGCAGGCCATGTGTTACCTTCAATAGCGCATACTAGCTTCAGTTGCTACAAACATAATCCCTTAAATTAAGAGGTGGGCAACATGATGTCTAAATATTGGTACATCAGCAGTGCTTCACATAGTGGTCCCTTACAGTGCTATTTCTGCCATCTGTTTAGGTACAAAGCTGTTTCATGTATCATAACATGTGAGTGCAGTTTTATTTGTTATATAGTGTATATGGGGATGCGCAAATTTTTTACTATTAATTTTTCCTATATAAACCAAAGAAATAAAAATATATGTATGCACATTTTCTACCAAATTAAAGCCCTATCTGTCCTGAAAAAAGTGATGTATAATAGGTTAGGGTAGACTAAAAAGCCTAAAAGATTTAATAGGGAATTAATAAAGATACCCCCTCTTTAGTATTCCCTCAATTGTCAGTGCAAGTGACAAATTCAAGTGCCTCTTGGGAAAAACATCATTGTCTAAATATGGCCATGGTAATAATGGCTGCAGCCAGGATCTGAACCCCTTTGTTTACTTTCAGTTGTCAGTGGCAAAAATCTTTTAAGCAGTGTCAGCCAGTGCCAGTGTCCCAATCACCAGCCAGCAGTAGTATAAGCCCCTGTACACACGGTCGGACATTCCGACCACAAAATCCGTCAGATTTTTTCTGACGGATTTTGTCCGAAACTGGTGTTGCATACACACGGTCGGACAAAGTTGTCAGAAAATCTGATCGTTCTGAACGTGATGAAGTTCGTTCGTTACGACGGGACTACGTTCAGGCTAGTAGCCAATAGCTTTGGTCTCGTAATTTGATCTGAGCATGCGTGGCACTTTGTCTGATCAGAATTCTCTACAAACGATCGGACAAAGTCTGATTGGATTTTGTTGTCGAAAAATTTGAGATCCTGCTCTCAAATTTTTTCTGATGGAAAAAGTCCGACAGAGCCCACACACGATCGGATTTTTCAACAATATAATCCAATCTGAACTTTTTCCGTTGGATTTTTCCGACCGTGTGGCTTTAGAGTTCAAATCCTTGTATCAGCCCATGCCAGTGTTCTGATTACCAGTAACCAGTACAGTGATTTAATATCAGTGTTTTTTTCTGTTAAACCATCAGCCTGCTACTGACTCCTTGTGAAGCTGCAATTTCACACGGTTTATTATTAAGTGTGATTGTTCCATATTATTATTGCATCTTTTTTTTTAAATAAAAGGCTCCAGTTTTTAACGTACTTTCACCATGGCAGTATATTTTTTTTTTTGGTGTTTATCTTCATAAGCGGAGGTGTGATTCTTGTCCCTGCACTAGGAGCCATTGGAGAAATACAAACCAAAGGCCGTTTGACCATTTATAACTTTATGGTGCATCTCATCTGGTAAGAGGTCTCTGCATCAGGTGTTATATGGTGGTGGAATTAATTTCTAGTTTGGGTTTATGCACTCTGCAATCTGCCTATGATCGGACGTGGCATTTTACTTGTTATCACAACTCAAGAGGTGATTGTATCTGCACATTTATGCTTGATCAAGGTCACAGGAGAGAAGACTCACATGTTTGATTTAATATTTTAATTTTTGTCATTATTTTATCGCTGCTGTTTTTTTGGTTTAATATCAGTATCAGCCAGATACTGATTGCAAGTAAGCACCAGTAAAGTGTTCTAATACTAGTGTTGGCTACAACCAGTGCCAGTCAGCACCAGAACTAGATAGACTAGTGTCTTTTTTCAACTTGACTAACTAAGTAACTATGTAATTAATGTAACAATTTCCAGCCAGAAACAATAATACCAGTGACAGTCTACACCAGTATTAACCATTGTCAATGTCCTGATAGCCAGCCAGCCAGCAGTAGTACAGTGTTTTAATACAAAAGTCAGTGAGGGCCACTGTCCCAATCATCAGCCACAATCAGTTAGGTATACCATACTTAGCTTTTAGGTGGTCAAAAGTCACAAAAATACTATTTGAAAATAAATGTGCCAGATGCGTAACTTGCATCCTGGACCACCATTTCGAGTCGGGATGACCATGGAGCTCAGGGAGATTTGGGTTATCCCAAATTGGGGTGCTTGGCGACCATGTACTCATACCTTTGGACAGAAGTCCGTTGCTCTCCTTCCAAGCTAGTAAACCAACATCCCTAGGGGAAAGTCTGGAGCATTTATTGGGTCTAGACCTGTGCAGCACATCAAGTGCCTTGGTACCTTCCTCATAAAATGAGGACATCAGGGAGGCAGAGGGGGGCCGAGGGTCGGAATGCATCCACTCATATATAAACGTAAGTTGTGAGGCAAGAAAGTAATTCCGCAGGTTAGGGCTTGCTAGTCCTCCCCTGCTTTTAGCCGCTTGCAGGGACATTTTAGATATACGTGGATGAGCGGCTTGCCAAACGAAGGAGGACAGAACTGCCTCCACCTTTTGGAACATTTTTTTTTTTGGGAGATACACTGGAGCTGCTCTAAAGAAATACAAAAATTTTGGCAAAAAAATAATTTTGAAGATATTAATACGTCCTATTAAATTTAGTGGGAGGGTTGACCAGACTTGAAGTTTGTCCGTCATTTGTTTTATTACTGGTGTGATGTTGAGATCTACGAATCTGGAGAGGTCATTATGTATTTGAACTCCTAGGTATTTAAAAGACTGAGCAGTTTTCAGTCTAGAGTTCTCAAGGTATTTATATGAAATCAGAGGACCTATAGGAAAGGCTATGGACTTCTCCCATCCGACCCTCAGCCCCGACACCTCCCCAAACTCTTCAACCACCTGCATCAAGCTTCTAAAAGAACTCTCTCTGCCGTCCAGGTAGATTAACGCGTCGTCTGCGTATAGAGAAATTTTCTCCATTTGTGTTCCACATTGGATGCCCCCAATCCCCGCGGCCTGCCGCACTGCCAGAGCTAATGGCTCTATGGCGATGGCGAACAGGAGCGGAGAGAGGGGGCACCCTTGTCTGGTTCCCCTTTGCAAGGCAAATGCCACCGAAACATCACCATTAGTACGGACTCTCGCACTTGGGCGCGCATATAATAGACGGACCCACCTTAAAAACAGGGGGCCGAAACCCATATTTGACATGGTTTCCCATAAAAATGTCCAGCGAACCGTGTCAAACGCCTTTAACACATCTAAGGATAGCACTAGATGGCTTTGTTTCGTTACGTGTGCCCTATGGACATGTAGATACAGTCTGCGGATGTTATCAAACGTGTTGCGACCCGGCATGAACCCTGCTTGGTCTGGGGGGATAAGAGCTAAAATAACTTTTTGTAATCTCTGGGCCAAAATTTTGGCCAGGATTTTCACATCAGTGTTTAAAAGTGAAATCGGTCGATAAGATTCACATAGCAGTTTGTTCTTTTCGGGTTTGGGCAAGACTATAATGAGGGCCTCATTCATGGAAGCTGGCAGAGTACCCTGCTGCAGTGAATTTCGGAACGTATGTAAAAGTTTGGGGGCAATTGCCTCCGCATAGGTCTGATACCACCCGGAGGGAATACCATCCAAGCCCGGGGTCTTTGAAGGGGGCAGAGAGCGAATTGCTGCCTCTACCTCTTCCAAAGTGATCTCCTGTTCCAAAAGACCCCTCTGTGCCTCATCCAATGCCGGGAAGGCCATGGAAGAGAAAAAGCCCCTAAACGTGGCCTCCTGTGGTGGGTCTAGGTCAGTGTACAAGTCTCTATAGTAGGTAGCAAATGTCTGGTTAATGCATACTGGATCATTGGTTATGGAGCCGTCCTTCAGTGTAATGGCCGGTATTGAGCTGTCTGTATATTCGGTGTGGGCCAGAAAAGCCAGCATCCTACCATTTTTACCGCCATGTTTGTGTATTCTTGCAGATAGGTATAGTTGTTGTTTTTTAGTCATATCCACCTGGTGTAGTTGCAATGCATTGTGTGCGTTTGAAATTGTCCCCCGAGTCTCATCTGTCAGGTCCCTCATGTGTTGGGCTCTAGCGTCCTCTAGGTTTTTTTCCAACTCCACCAGGTGGGCCGCCCCTGTAGCTCTATAGTGTTTGATATGTGAGATATAAGCCCCCCGTAGGACTGCTTTAAAGGCGTCCCACGTGGGTCCCGGTTCTGCGGTATCTAAGTTGTTGGACCAGTAGTCTAGCATATCCAGCGAGATAGCTTCCTGTATCTCAGGGGTGGATATCCATAGGGGGCTAAGTCTCCACATCCGAAACGTCGGCCTATGTCCCAAAGTTAGGGTAACTGTCATAAGTGAGTGGTCTGATATGGTCTGTGAGACATAGTCCACATTTAAAACATTCGGCAGCAGGTCCCTGCTGGCAAGTGCATAGTCTATTCTAGAGAGAGAACCGTACGTTCTAGATTGACATGAGAAAAATTTTTTGTTGGGGAACTTCCATCGCCATATATCTACATATCCATATACCTCACACCATTTGCCAAACAATCTGGAGTCATTTAGCTGTGGTTTCAGTCTATCAATGGATGACTGCAACACTGAGTTGAAGTCACCCATTAGCAGCACTGGACAGCTGGGTAATAAAGAAAGTTGTGAACTTATATCCGTAAAGATTACCGCTGAAACCGGAGGGGGGACATATACTGTTGCAATAATCATTGGGGTGCCGCGAACTGAGGCATGAAGTATCAAATACTGTCCTTTAGAATCAGAGATTACCCTATGGCATTCAAAAGGAAGCCCTTTGCGTATTAGCACCGCCACTCCGCGGGCATAATTAGAATATGTGGAGGTGTAACTATGGGCAACCCAATGTTTTTTGAGCGCTAGGACTTTTGACCCTGTCAAATGGGTTTCCTGCAGGCAAAGAACATGGGGTTGCAATTTCTTAATCCGCTCAAAAATCAGTGCACGTTTAAATTTAGAATTCATTCCTCTCACATTCCACGAGCAAATCTTTACGTCAGCCATGGAACTTCCTTACAAATACTAAAACCACTGAGATCCACTCATATTTACTTAATGTACCCCTGATTGCCATCATTGTGTTATCCAACTTTATACAGTTACCGCCATTGGGACAGAGCAACATACATCCTTCCTTCAACCATACTACATTCATACACACACACACATAGCAACAGAAAAAAAAAAAAAAAAAAGATTGAACTGTAAATGTCCCGCCGTCAACTGACAGCAACACCCCTGCCCTGCTCTTTGAAAAACGGAGAGGGCTTGTACCCCAAACTAGGGCCATGCATGGGGCGCATGGCCTGGAACCTATTTGGTCCATACTAGCAAATTAGAGCCAATACTGTGGCTAACGTCTCTCCGCGTGAGGAGTAGCTCCAGCTCCCCCCATTCGTGTCGGGAATTCTGTACCCCACTGGGAAAACAAATGCGGTTGATCTGCATTGCCAGTTAAGTGACTTGGGACACCACTGCAGGCGTATCAAAAAGGTTGGCAAAATCAAAAATTAGAAAAATAAATGGCAGCAGCAAACACTCTACAGGGGGTCACTTTAGGCAAAATTGGCCGGTCACAAGCCATTTGAATGTCTGGAGATCAAGAGGATATCATTGCCTACGGTAAACTTCAATCAGCTGGTGCTCGAGGGGGTCTTGGCAGGGTTTCCCACCATGCGATGACGTTCTTTGGCGACTGGAAGAATAACACTTTTTCATCATGTACCACCCGTAGAGTAGCTGGAAATAACATGGAGTATTGAATAGCGTGGTCTCTCAGGTGCTTCTTGACTGCTTGGAACTGTGCACGCTGGTTGCGTACCGCAACTGAGTAGTCAGGGTACAGTGATACTGTAGCATTGTTAATCTTGAGACTGCCTTTCTGTCTGGCAGCTCGTAGGATGGAGTCCCTGTCCCTGTAGTTGAGCAGTCTCATAATCATTGTACGTGGGGGATTGCCAGCGGGGAGAGGCCTACCTGGGACCCGGTGCGCCCTCTCAATTATAAAACAGGGGGATAGCAACTCCCGGCCAAATTCCTGCTCCAGCCAGCTTTCGAGGAATGCCACCGGGTCGGATCCCTCCACCTTCTCAGGGAGCCCAACCAGCCTCAGGTTGTTCCTCCTAAAGCGGTTCTCGAGATCGTCCATTTTGGATTCTAGAGAGGATATTTTCCCGCCGGTGGCATTTAGTTTGGGCAGGATAGGGTTAACCGTGTCCTCCAGTTCGCTTATTCGGTCTTCTGTCTCGGTCACCCTGCCCCTCAGTTTGTGAACGTCTTGCCGTAACAGTGTAAAGTCACTCCTGATTTCAGCTACCGTCCCCATTAAAGCTGTATGGTTTACCTTAATGGTCTTTAGTACTTCCGCCAGCGTAGGCCCGGTGCCATCATCCGTCGCCTCCTCGCCCTCAGATGTTTGTGAGATCAGAGTCGGGGGGTCTGGAAGTCCCGGGGAGGAGGGTGGAGAGGCACCCGAGGCGTCTCCAAAGAGATCCGGTGTGGAGGCCGGAGAAGCAGAGGGTGCCGAGACGGTAGTGCGGCGGCCATCTTGGCCCGATCTCGTGTTGATGCTCATTCGTACCGGTGCTTGCTTTCGCCTTTTGCCCATCCGGCAATTTCACTATCCGGTGAATCAGCTGTTGCCTCCGGTGCCGGCGGTGGTCTCCGTTTCTGGAATTAGGGCAGATCAAGCCAGGATTGTGCAGGATAGTAGTGGGTAATGCCGGAGCTGCTCAGAAAAGCGTCCGCTCACATGTCCTCCTAGGCCACGCCACCCAATATTATCCTTAACATAGCAATAAGTGGGGAGAAAGGAGACATGTGAGTAAAAATGAATGAGAAAGGAAGAAGAAAGGGAAAGGAAGAAAGGAAAGAGAGAGAAGAAAAGAAGCAGAGTCTCTCGAGGTGGTGACCCAGTACTTATATGAAAATGTTATAGAAAAAGAATTAAGACACAAGGATTTTAATATGGTAACAACAGTGACTGGTCAAAGTCAGAAGGAAAGAAATGAGTAACCCAGGGTTGCCAAATCATATGAAATTTGTTAATGGTATTGTCTTCAATAGCTGTAATTTTAGCAAAAATGAGAGCTTTATTTAATCTGTGTTTGGCCTCTGCCACTATTAAAGTTTTTGTTTTCCAAGCCTTGGCTATGGTTTGTTTGGCCGCCGTGCAAATTTGTATAAGCAATTTGAATTGTACACGGGTGAGTACGTCGTTTAAGATTTAAGAGCGCAATAGCTGGATCCGGCGCAACATAGGTATCTAATGCTTTGGAGGCTTTTGCGAAAATATTATTCCAAAATTCTTGCGCCACTGGACAATCCCACCATATGTGTAGATGAGTACCAGGGGAAGAGCATCCTCTAAAACAATTATTGGGATAGGAAGAAGAGAATTTTGCTATTCTCGCTGGTACTAAATATTTTTTTTTGCATTGATACATGTCCCCTGGAGCAGGACCGGGTCCCCAAACACTTTTTATGACAATAACTTACATATAAGCCTTTAAAATGAGTACTTTTGATTTTTCATGTTTGTGTCACGTAGACTTTAACGGTGTTCGTCCAAATTTTTTGCCTGTTCGCAAGTTCTGGTGCAAACCATTTTTTGAGCATGCTAAGGCACCTTATTATTTTTACCACTTAAGGATGCATAGGAGACATTTTTTTTTATTTCGCCAAGTCATTTGCACTGCAACCTCTACTATATAAACCAGCAGAAAGTTCTTGACCATTTTTCTTTTCCACCTCCTCAGGGACACATATTGAACTTTTTTATGGACTACTAATACATTCTTTTCCTCTCCCTCAAGGGCACACAGCAGGCACTCTTTATAAATGCTACTATTATACTTTTTTCTTTCTCCTTTGAGGCACGAATTTCAGCTATTTATTTGGACTGCTAATGTGGCCTTTTCCCCCTCTTCACCCAACCCTGCCATATTCCTAATTTTTCACTGACAGCTTAGGAGGAGTCAAATGAATATTTGGGATTTTATCTACAGGGTCAGTCCACAGACCACTGGTGAGGAAGAGGAATGTAAGTATGGTGGTGGTGAGAAGGAGGAGGGTTGGGGTGAAGATTTAAATTGCTGGCAAATGATATTTCATTGTTGGCTTATATTTTGCTGGTGATTTAAAACCATTTTTCCTTTGTAAATGTTGGTGCTTTGACAAATTCACTGTTCCCAGCCAAATGTAATTTTTTTCACACTGGTACATGTTCCCTGGGGTTTTGCCCACACCATATGCTATTTTTTTTACAACCCTTTCCCTATTAGCCTAGAAAATTTGCATTTTTGGTTTAACACATTCTGCGCCTATTGATCTCACTTGAGTTTGGGTTCAGCATCCAAACTTCTTTGAGGTTCACCAAACCCTGCTTGAACTGAACTGTCTCAGCCCTAGTCAACATTAAGAGTATACAAAACCTTTAAATAACATGCTTGGAAGTTGCCTTAAAACCTCACATCATAACCCTTTTTTGGTTAATTACATCACCCAGAATTTCAAGATGCTTTTTTTTACCTTACTGCAGCAGCAAGGAATCTGTAAGTTAGTGAAAGGTTTGTGGTGGGCAGCATTGTTGGGCATGGGGAGTCATTGTGGCTGTGGGTCCTCCTTACAATTAATGCGCCATTTACTTTTCTGTGTGACATAACTGATGTTGGGTTTACATCGGAGAAAACATTGTTTATTTTTTAAATACGGGACTGTGTTTTAATTTACTTCTTTTAATGTTTTTTAGAATGAGTTAGAAGGGGTCCCCCTTGCTCTGGCACATAAAGGGGGGATTCTGGGGCCCCTTGTTGTAAGAGTGGCTTCCAGATTCCAGTATGTCCGCCAACAGGCTCACATTCCTTTAGGGACATCAACATGGGAAGAAGTTGCCTTGCATTGTTGAGGGCATGTGGTCTGGCATGGCTTGTGGCCACCCAAGCTGCTTGCTTTAATGAGGGCCTTGTATGAATTTTAGTGGGTATCCATGCCATTTTTTTCTTATAGGGACACATTGTTTACAAAAATGTATACTGTCACTTTAAAAAAATATATCTGGAGTCTGCTAAATATCCAGACCCTTATCCAGGCATGCAGTCTTGGTGGCCAGGAAAGGGGGTCAACTCAACAAATGTGTAGTCCCATTCTGAGCATTACTAGGCCACCTGCCATGAACATTGTGAGGGCACCCTGCAAGGGGTGGAGGCAAGGCCCCCCCACCCCTTTGCAAAGCACCTTGTCCCTATGTTGATGGAGACAAGGAACTTATCCCCACATTCTTTCCCCAAAAGAGATGTTAGGGTCTGCAGGGGGACATACAGTGCATCCGGAAAGTATTCACAGCGCTTCACTTTTTCCACATATTGTTATGTTACTGCTTTATTCCAAAATGGATAAAAATCCTTATTTTCCTCAAAATTCTATAAACAATACCCCATAATGACAACATGAAAGAAGTTTGTTTGAAATCTTTGCAAATTTATTAAAAATACAAAATGAAAAAATCACATGAACATAAGTATACACAGCCTTTGCCATGACACTCAAAATTAAGCTCAGGTGTATCTTGTTTCCACAAATCATCCTTGAGATAATTCTACAACTTGATCGGGTCCACCTGTGGTAAATTTAGTTGATTGGACATGATTTGGAAAGGCACATACCTGTCTATATAAGGTCCCACAGTTAACAGTGCATGTCAAAGCACAAAACCAAGCCATGAAGTCCAAGGACTTGTCTGTAGACCTCCACGATAGGATTGTATCGAGGCACAGATCTGGGGAAGGGTACAGAAACATTTCTGCAGAACTGAAGGTTCCAGGGGTGCACCAAGTTCTGCACTCCTGTGAACTGTATTGACATCAAAGGGGGCTAAAGTCTGCTGCTGGCTTACGTCAGTCAGTCGGTCCAGGCTCTGGAGGGATACCTACTATAGGAACCTCAAGATTATATAAGATGCATCGGATATTTTATGTATCATTGTTAAAGGCTTCAGGAAAGTCTTGAGTATGAAAACTAAGTTGAAGGAGATCCAGCAGGTCAGCTTTTTCTTTGTTGCTATGAACAATACTATTTTATAATATTTAATAATATATTTTATTATTTTATTTTATTATTACAAGTTGATGCCTTGGAACAATGGCTGATAACCCCTAAATGTGATCCCTCTATATTCCGATAATAATGGCAAAAGATGTGTATAACTGGAGACTCTTCAGCATCCAACCAAAGACTGTGGCTAATACTTTTTATCACAGGGTTTCTGAGCCACCAGTCAGGAGTACACTGACAAGAGAAGTAAGAGCAATATCATTGCTCCCGATAGCCAGTGGTCAGAATGGATAGCCAGCTTGAGATAGGTAGAAAAGGGGAGGCAGGATATTGCTGCATAATACTTCTTGTATGCCTGGGGTAAAAATAAGGGGAGAAAGAAAAACAGACTAAGCTCAGCTATTGCCACTCATGTGGCACTATTTGTTTTATTGTAATAATAGCCTATTTGTTGCCTGCATATTGTACCAATTTCCCATTTGTTGGTGATGTATGGTAAGGATTGCCATTTTGTTTCAACACTGTTGATACAAGGAGAACCATAGGATAATCATATTACTATAATACTATAATTTTATATCTACAGGATTCTCAGTCTACTGTTATCCTCAATGTTTTGCCACAGCATACATTCATCACTACTAAACCCTTCAGTTAACCATGACAAGATACCATGAGAATTCAAACGTTTCCCTTATCTGTTAGTGAATGATGATTTGAAAAGTTGATGGAAAGACACTTTAACTGCTTGTTCTTTTGATTTGATGAGCGTGATTATTAGCTCCGAGTCAGCTGAGCTGGAATCTGTACAATAAGAAATAACTAAGTTAAAGAAGGAAATTTCTTTGATGAGAGATACAGCAGATTTTCAGGAAATGGATGAGCAATTGAATTCTAAATTAGACTAGACTGGAAGATAAGTGATTAATACCAAAAAAGACAAATTCTAGTGAGAAAGAATAGACTAGGAAACCAAAGTTTATGCTTGGAATAAAGAAGAGAGATCATTTGTTAAAATTAACCAGTTTTTATTTTTATTTTTTGGGGCAAAAATATGGTGATTTTTAAGGTTTCAATGGTCCATTTAACTATCCTACACCAGTACTTGCACCATATATTGGCCCTCAGTAGCTTGGAACAAATTAGGTATTGTAATGAATAGGGCATATTGTAACAATTGCCTTTTTGTTGCCTACATAGTATAGCAAATACTATTATTGCCCATGTGTTGTCAGGATTGCCTGTTTCTTGTCTGTATATTTTCACAACTGGTAATTATGACAGTGTGTTGTCATAATTACATAGTCACATAGTTAGTCTGGTTGAAAAAAGTCCAAGTTCAACTGAAAAAACACACACACATAAAAAAACCTTTATATACACAATCCTGTACCCAAAGTTGATCCCGAAGAAACAAAATAAAGGTAAATTAGATATTTAGTAAAGAACCCAAGTTTTTATTTTCTTTAAATCTACTGAGCTGGACAGAACTAGTACTTGAGGGAATCTATTCCACGTTTTCACAGCTCTTATTGTGAACAACCCTTTCCATATTTGGACAATAAATCTCTCGTTCTCCAGATGTAACACATGCCCCCTTGTCCTTTGTGATGAGCTTAAAGTGAATAACTTTACACCAAGTTCACTATATTGATCATTTGCATATTAATACACTGTTATCATATTGCTCATTAACTACCTCCTCTCAAGAGAGAACATGTTTAGTTCAGCAAATTTTTCCTCACTCTGTGCCTCTTATAAGTTTGGTTGCCCTTCTTTCCCCTGTCTCCAGATTTCCAATATTCTTTTTGTAAACTGGTGCCCAAAACTGCATATTCTAGATGAGGTTTTACTATTGATTTTTACAGAACAAAATTATGTCTCTCTCTCTGGATACTATGTCTCTGTCTGTTAATACAAGAAAGGTTTTTGCTTGCTTTAGAAACTGCAGCTTGGCACTGAATGCTATTATCAAAGCATTTTTAAAGTCAACATTTTTTTTTTGCTATTAAAATAGTAAACATGACACAAGCATCCCTGAAGACGTGCATTCTCATGAAACGCGCTGGAGCAGGAGCTACATACTAATGTCTCACCACCACTTCCATGCTTGGAACTTGGATCTCTTTGTAAGTGCACTGTTTTATTTGTCATGACAATTGTTTTACTGGCATTTGGATGAAGCCCTTTACTTTTTTTATGTGAAAGCTATATCTTTTAATAAATATACTACACTATATGGGGCCTGTAAGTGATAAAGGAAGCGCTTAAAGAGGAAGTAAAGCCTCTTTTAAAAAAAAAAAAAAAAAAACGTAACCTGCAAGGCAAAGGCATAATGAGCTAGTATGCATAGCATACTAGCTCATTATGAATAACTTACCTGAAAACGAAGCCCCCGGAGTGGTCCTTATACTCGTCCTTCTCCGCCGCCATCACTACGGGAGTGACTTCCGGGTCTCGCCGCTCCAGCGCTGTGATTCGCTGGAGCGGCGATGACGTCACTCCCGCGCATGCACACGAGAGCGGCATATCGCCGTGATCTCGGCATGCGCAGTGCGCCTGAGCGCATGCGCCGTAGATAGCGGTTCCTTTTCTTTTCTAAATATCTCCTAAACCATGTAGGTTTAGGAGATATTTATTGGACCTACAGGTAAGCCTTAATCTAGGCTTACCTGTAGGCCAAAGTTGTCCCAGAGGGTTTACTTCCTCTTTAATACAATATACACAATTATCTAATAATTGTGACACATAAAGTGCAATAGTGCTTAATGATGAAACATTGAAATTTCAACACATTTTAAACATAATAATGTGCATACACCAAATACATTAAAGAGGATAATCCAATATTTAAATTAAATTAATATCAACAAAATAAATTAACTCAAACAAAAAAGTCCATAATAATGAAGAAAATGGCTGAAGTGAATGGATTATATGCACTGTCACCACTTGGACATAATAGGAACACAAATGCGTCACCTGGTGGATATATGGTAAGTAGCCTACTCACCAACTCATCATGACCCCTTTAATTAAAAAGACAGGTCAGGTGAAGCTTTGACAAATTGAGGAACTGCCGCCTTTGATGGAGAAATCCTGCTTGGATAAGCCTGGAGTATTACTTCAATCCACAGTTACTCTGAAAAAATACAGAGAGAGCGGGACCATGGCATATTATCGTTTTATTTAAAAATAGAATAATAACAGAAACAGACAAATGGCCTCTTACTTTAAAAGTGCCTTGCCTCGCACTGGAGGGAATGAGCGTATCAGACCGGGTGGGTTGTGAATTAGCCGTGTCGCTTCCGCTGCTTGAATCGGTGTGCGTTCCACCCCCTGAACGTTCGGAAACCGGATGTTTGGATCAAACGACGTGACCGGTATGCGCTTCAAAATATATCCCCTGCTTGTGGCTCCGTGTGGTGAGTGCTTTTTTCCCAGACAGTATCAAGCAAATCTTTTGACTGTCCCCAGTGGGGAGAAGCGGTATTGCAGAGTGTCCCCATTGTGAGAATGGTGCTGGTTGACCAAGTGTGAAAGATTCTGTTGACACATACTCAAATGCTTCTGTTTCCTCTGGCAGCTTTAATGTCGGCCAGTGCATTTTAGTTCTGTTGTTCACGTGAGATGGAGGGGATTTTCATTAGCTGGTGAAAGACACTTTCTTTGCAGTGATATTTATCAAAGCTGTCTTCCACTCATCCCCGGCCTGAATGCAGACCAGGTTGTAGGCTCCTCTTAGGTCAAGTTTAGTAAAGATAACAGCGGATCTTAATTTCTGGAAGAGTTCAGGTATTAGGGGCAGTGGGTAACGGTTCTTGACCGTGATTTTGTTTAGCTCCCGATAGTCCACACAAGGGTGGAGGGTCTGGTCCTTCTTAGTAACAAAGAATATTCCGGCACCAGCTGGGGAAGTAGATGGGTGGATGAACCCTTTATCCAGGTTTTCATTGACATAAACCTTTAATGCCTCGTGTTCCTTCTCTGATAAGGGAAAGATGCGTCCGAAAGTAATCTCGGCCCCGGGCAGAAGCTCAATTTGGCAATCGTATGGCCAATGGGGTGGAAGAGAGTCCGCTCCTTTTTTACTGAAAACATCAATGAACCTGTGATAAGGTTCAGGTACGGATTGGCGTAAACTCTGATCAGTGTCCATACACAGCAAGGTAACAGGTGGCTTGGTGGGTCCATGCCGGCAGTGTTCTTGGCAATAGGGGGACAAAAACCTGACCTCTCCAGTAGTCCAGTTGATGGAGGGATTGTGGGCCTGGAGCCAGGGAATGCCCAGGATGACCGGAAACAACGGAGAGGAGATGGCATCAAGGGTCAGGAGTTCTTTATGTTGGGAGGAGGTAGAAACAGGTAGGGGAAGAGTCTCTTTAGTTACCTGTCCAGAACTGATGCGGTAGCCATCGGCCAAGAAAACAGAAAGTCGGTGGGTCTTATCTCGTAAGGGGCCGTTATGTTGGCTGGCGAAAGAAGAGTCAATAAAGCAGCTACATGCCCCGGAATCAATGATTGCCTTGACTGGGATTGTCGTTCCTTGAAGCTGTAACGAGAGAGGGAGAGCAATGTGGGTTGCGTTAGCAGACAGAGCAGAGAGACTGGCAGGAACAGAGGAAGAACACTTACGCATCTTGGCCGGGCAGTTGTGCACGTAATGTCCTGTTGCCCCACAGTAGAGACAGAGATTCAGTTGGCGGCGGCGTGCGCGTTCCTCCGGGGTTAAGGTGGGTCGAATTAGCTATTGCATAGGCTCTGGGGTATCAGGCACAGAGCTGGTCGTTGAAAACAGGGTGGAAGCAGGTAGCGGGAGGCAGGGACTGGGGCTTTAGCAGTCATCCATGCAGGGCGGCTCTGCTGGGAGGAACGTTTGGTTCGGCGTTCCCGAAGGCGACGATCAATTTGAATTGCCAGGGCGATTAAAGCTTCAAGAGTATCAGGTATGCCCACCCGGGCAAGTTCATCCTTCAGTCCATCAGACAGGCCCATGCGGAACTGATGACGTAGGGCCGCATCGTTCCATTGAGTGTCTGCGCACCAGTGTCTAAAGTCTGTGACGTAGTCCTCGGCCGCTCTACGGCCTTGCTGGAGCACAGTCAGGTTAGACTCAGCTGTGCCCATCCGCTGAGGATCCTCATAAAGCTGAGCCATGGCTTCAAGAAAGGCAGGTAAGGACTGGGTCAAGACAGAGTCCCCTTTGAGAAGTCGTGAGCCGAGATCTGGGGTTCTCCTTGTAGAAGGGAGATCACAAACCCCACTTTGGTGGCCTCAAGTGAGAAGGTCCGGGGTTGTAGAGCAAAATAGAGCTGGCAAGCCCTGCGAAATGCCCGGAACTTTGTTCGGTCCCCAGAAAACCTCTCTGGAACGGGGACCCTTGGCTCAGGTGGGAGCATAACAACAGAAGGAGGGGGAACAGTCTGAGCTGGAGCGGCAGCGGAAGCAGGAGCCATGTTTCCAGAGCTGGTGAGATTCTGGACCTGTCCTTCCAGTCTAGTGTAACCGTCTTGTAGGGTCTTCACGGCTTGAGTGAGAGCTGACAGATGTGAACAATACTCCGCCATGGGGGAGGTCTCTCCTGCAGGCTCAGTCATGGCTGTGTTGTACTGTTAGGTACCTGATAGTAGAGCCTGACTTGTAGGAGAAAGCAGAGTGGTCAGACGGAGCCGGGTCGGTAACAAGCCGCAATAGTTCAGAGTAGAGAGGTGTCACTGGAGTACTTTTAAAAGGTACTTGGTGCCAAACAGCGCCATTGTGCACGCGCACACGCACCCGCGCGCGCAAAGAGCCTGCAGGCGCGCACTGGTGGCCCGCGTGCCCCTGGTCAGAACTAGCACGTCCCTGACACTAGCATTTGGGAAGTAAGATTTGGTTTAGATAGGTCAAACCTCAATGACTCTTTACTAGTAGTAGTTAAAAAAAGATTTTATGAAACATGAATATAGATCAACATTTTTTCAACCAAAGTGCCCAGGCACCCTGGGGTGCCTTCAGGTTCCTTCAGGGGTGCTTTGGCAAAATGCCTAGAAAAATGTTTACAAGCCAGTGGGTAGATCAAGCCTTTTTGTTACACAAAGCCACGGGTTTTCACTGTGCACTATTACAACCTTCTAGTTATCTACATCCTAATGACCAATGGTGTCATTGGTTGATAAGGAGGGCGTTGGGCACCTGCACAGCATCCTTGTTTGACCCTCCTCTTCCCCTTGTCCATCAGCTTTGGGGTTACATTAGCTGAGTGAGTTTAAGAAACTGGGGGAGAAAAGAAACATTGCAATACTAGTCAGTACCAGTGTGCAAAGGTATATTTGCTTTGGAAGAATAAATCACCTCCAATTTGTTTTGTTTTTGACATTTTAAAATGGTGTACCTCAAGATTGTGGAGGATTTTAAAGGATGCCTTGACTGAAAAAAGGTTGAGAAACACTGATATAGATAAACAGTACCGTGGCAAGGCTGAAAGATTCTTTAAGGGGGAGCAAGCATGTTTTGACCTGTTGCAGCATATAGGTCAAAATGAGAAGGTGAGAGCACATCCGATATTTGCGTACAAATGGTGGTAGAGAGTAAAAAAAAGGAACACTGTTTTTTATGTCTGCACAGTGTGGAGTGGACTAACAAAGACACATGGAGAAACTGTTAAACACACATTAAAAAGTGGAGTGATTATTGAAGACACACATATATAATTTTAATTTTATTTAGATTTTTTGTATGATATATGCTTTTTATTATCATATTGGAATATTGTATTGTGTTAATAAGGGTGTGATTATCACTGAATTTTGTACTATATTAAGTTTAGAACAGTTTTAAGTGGGTGAAATGTACATTCCTGTTGTAAACTATAATTAGAGAGATTCCGTGTGTTGAATGCATGTCCAATGGATATTTAAAACTGTAACATGGATGAACAACTAAAAACTTAAAAACTTAATATTAAACATTATTAAAAAAAAAAAAAAAATTAAAATTGTGGGCTTTGATTTTATTGAATTATTTCATGGTTCCCCCTGTTTGTATGATTTTTGGTGACCTTTTGGTAACATTACAAGCCTGTTTGAATAAATTTCAGACATATTCAGTAATAGTATAATTTATCAAAAAAGTATGTATATGGGGGCGTGGCGACCGAGCTCCGAGATGGCGGCGTGATCCGGAGCTCCGCTCGCCCACAGAGAACAATCGTCAGCGGACACAGTTAAACGGCGGGGAGACGACCCCAATCAGAAGGTACTTACCTGCACTCTCCGGGGGCACATTCGGGTGATGGCCAGACACCGAAAGAATCCCCAGCAGCCGCAGAAAATGTCGGGTTATTATGCCGCGAACGGCGCGTCTCAAAATGGCGGCGGCGGGGGTGAAGCCAATACCTCACAGAGCTCGCAGGCACAAGCGGCAGACACTAAAGAGCCCCAGGTACCTTATAATCCTCCACAACGGGGCCACAGTGATTCCTCCTCTGGGCCTACAACCCCCACCACCCGGAGCCCAGTCAAATCCAAGCCGAGGAGGGAATCCCCTTACAGGCCACAACAGCCTCTGGAGATGGAGGTAAGCAGCGGAGCCATGGCGGCGGCCTTCCCTCACACTCAGGCAGGAGACCCAATTGCAGACTTCCCCACTGATAACAAGCCAGTGTCAGACACAGTTTTAAAGGACATGTTGCTGTCATTACGTTCGTCCTTACAGGCTGATGTAGTCAGGGAACTTGCTGTATGTAGGAGAGATGTGGATTCACTGGGCATGAGAGTGGATAGAGTGGAAAATAAAATGGAGGAATTTACCTCATCATACAATGTAATGGTGGACTCTAATAATGCTCAAGGGACTGAAATTGGATGGATAAAAGATAAATTAGCAGACCTCGAGGACCGCTCTAGGAGAAACAATTTAAAACTAAGAGGGGTACCTGAAGATATACCCCCAAATCAATTACTAGCTTATGCGCAAGCCCTTTTCTCCACCATATTACCTCAAGCGTCCACTCAGGATTTACTTATTGACAGGATTCATAGAATCCCTAAACCTTCTTTCCTTCCTGCTGAAATACCTAGAGATGTATTATTACGGTTACATTATTTTAATGTAAAAGACCAAATTCTACAGACCTACAGGAGACTAGAAAATGTCCCTCCACAATTTACCAATGTAAGACTATTACCAGACCTGTCCAGACACACATTGCAACGCCGACGCAATCTTCTTACTGTGACAAAAGCTTTAAGAAACCACAATATTCCTCATAAATGGAAATACCCTGCTACCCTGTCCATCACCTACAATGGTACTAATGCAATGATATCCTCTTTGGATGATGGCTTGAAAATGCTCCGCACATGGAATATTTTGCCCACCATGGATACCCAATATGCCAATCAAGCTGGGCCTTCTTCTATACAAAAAGAATGGCAGGTCGTATCTAGAAGTAGACCTACCAAATAACCCGCCGGTGAATTCTAACTAACCTATGATTGTCTCTAAGGGAGAGTTTATAAAATCTCTTCTCTTCCCCCCTAACTACCATCAGCAGTTATAACTGCTCTTGGATCAGTTTATAGATCCATTTCTTATGTTTTACATATGTGTCTTAATATTTTTTCTTTTTTCCCTTTTAAGTTTTTTTTTTTTTTTCTTTGATATGCACGATCCGAACTACCTCATCAACTGGATGCCTTTTCCATGGGATGCTCTATACAAACTACACAGTGCCTTCTTGATCGCAGTGAGTTTTATTTTTATTTTTTCCATCTCAGCACCACATAATTTTTTCATGATTGATCCATGACGATATCCTGTTTGTCTATTAATGCACATGGACTTAATCATCCAACCAAGCGTTTCTATCTATGGAAGGAGGCCTACAACCATAGAGCTGATATCCTTTGTGTTCAAGAAACGCACTTTCAAACTGACAAAAATCCACAATGTTCTCACAAAGATTATCCACATATCTATTTGGCTTGCAACCCAAGGAAAAAAGCTGGTGGTGTCCTCTTAGCGATTAAGAACACTCTTTCATTTCAACAAAAGGACTCCTTCATAGACACTGAGGGCAGGTTTATTATTTTAACAGGTGACATTAATTCTCAACCATTTACTCTAGTTACCCTATACGCCCCAAATAGGCATCAACTGCGCTTCTTTAAAAAAGTTTTACGCAAGATTGATTCTTTAAAGTATGGCAGAGTACTTATCTGTGGAGATTTCAATATTACCTCGGATCCCAAAGTGGACACATCTTCAGTAAAATCGAACCAGTCACCAGCGCTTCAAGAGGTTCTACACAATGAAGAATTATTTGATGCCTGGAGGTGTCTCCATGCGAATGAACGAGATTTCACTTTTTTCTCTAACAGACACAAATCCTACTCTCGTATTGATATGTTTCTCACTGATAGAATGTTATTGCAAGATATTGATGTGGCTACTATACATGACATTACGTGGTCTGACCACGCAGCAATATCGATACGTATAGTAGAGAGGGGTGTCTCCTCTTCACCTCCCATCTGGCGTTGTAATAATAGGCTGATTCAGGAATCTTCCTCAAGTAAAATATTGTCACAACACCTTACAAATTTTTTCCAAGACAATTTTGGTTCAGTTACTGACCCCCATATTTTATGGAACTCCCATAAAGCATATATGCGGGGAATATTCATACAAATGGGCGCCAGATTAAAGAAACAAAGATCTCAACAACTTTCTAATATTCTTGCTGATATTAAAAACTTTGAATCTCAGAATAAACTGTCATCTACCACATTAATATCGGATAAACTGACCTCTCTAAGAGAACAACTTAGAACACTTCTTTCCCAACAGTTTGATAAACACATTAGACGTTTAAAATTAAATCACTATAATAATGCTAACAAACCTGGTAGACACCTTGCCAATAGGTTAAAAGCTGCAAATGCCAAAACACGGATCGCTTTTCTTAGACATGCTACCCTATCTCATAAAATTATTCACCCAAAAGAAATAGCTAATCAATTTGCAGAATACTATAGTTCCCTTTACAATCTGAAAGATGATCCGCATACACACCAACCAACAGAAGAAGCTATCCAGTCATTCCTGCACAATATACAATTACCATGTCTTTCTACACAAAACCTAGAAACTTTAAATGCACCATTCACGATCCGAGAAATTGAAAAAACCATCGATTCACTTCCAATTGGTAAATCCCCAGGCCCTGACGGGTTTTCTAATGAATATCTCAAAACATTCAAACACATTATATCGCCTCATCTGGTTAATTCTTTTAATACAGCTGCTGAATCTGCCAGCTTCCCCCCTGATATGCTAAAAGCCTTCATTATTACATTACCTAAACCTGGTAAAGACCCAGATACTCCGGCCAACTTTAGACCGATATCCCTCTTGAATTGTGACACTAAGGTATATGCCAAATCATTGGCCATTCGCCTATCACATATCATTCCTTCTCTTATTAAAAACGACCAGATGGGATTCGTGAAGGGGAGACAAACTTCTGATGCAACTAGACGAATTGTGAATATTTTACACTATGCTAAATTGCATAGAACGCCTTCTCTGCTGTTATCCATTGACGCAGAGAAGGCGTTCGATAGGGTCCACTGGAGGTACATGCGCATGACCTTAGAAAAATTTGGTTTTCAAGGACGTATTTTGCAAGCTATTATGGCGCTCTATTCCTGCCCTACAGCTCAGGTGTACACGAATAACACTTTATCTAATATGTTTAGTATTGGCAATGGAACTAGACAGGGTTGCCCTCTGTCTCCTTCCATTTTTAATATAATGATTGAACCTTTGGCTGAAAAAATTAGGACACACCCTTCTATCAGAGGCTTCCGGTTTGGCACACAGGAACATACTATTAATCTTTTTGCGGATGATATTATACTATTAATGACTGACCCACTTACTTCTTTACCTGGAGCTCATACTGTTCTTCAGGCGTTTGGTAAAATTTCTTATTATAAGATAAATTTCTCCAAATCTTTGATACTTGATATAAATATTAAGTCCAAACAGAAACTTGATCTTCAGGCTTGGTTTCCATATACGTGGAGTAACAGTGGTGTGCCTTATCTGGGGATTATCCTGAAGCCCAAGATTTCTGACCTTGCAAGGGCTAATATGATTCCACTTATTGCCAAACTGGAAGCTCAACTGAAATCTTTTTCGATGAAAGAGGTGTCCTGGTATGGAAGGATGGCGGCATACAAAATGTTGATTTTGCCTCAAATTCTGTATATTTTTCGATCTTTACCGATCCATATTCCTCAACATTTTCTCTCCAAATTAGCTAACATGGGAAGAAAATATATATGGAATGGCAAAAAAGCTAGGTGTTCCAGGTGCAACCTTACCTCTCACAAAAAAATTGGTGGGGCTGGCTTGGTAGATATACATGATTATTACTGGGCTGTTCGATTAGACCAAATCAAACACTGGTTCCAGACTGTCAATGCACCTTCGTGGGTGTCTATGGAGAATTCAATAGTACCCTTGCAAGAAGCTTCTACTTTTTTACTTACAGATAGTTGGCTTAAATGGGATTTAAAACCTTTAGCCCCCACTATTAACATTTCTTTGAAAGCATGGAGGCATATCATAGATAGCGCTCAGAGTGTAAACAATGATGTTCCCTATGATGTGCCTCTATATATACTTGAGAGATACCTTCCATCACTTACAGTCGATGAATTGGTCAATAAAGGAATTACTACAACATCAGAATTATATAATGATGGTCAACTTAAGTCCATAGAAACTTTATTGATGCAATATAACCTTAATGAAGAGGAGATTCTTAAATGCTATAACATAATACAATTTTTTGAGTCAAAACCGATTCCGTTGATTAGAATTCCATTTAAACTTTGGCAATTCTATTTTACGGAAAAACGTGATGCAAAAGGTATAACGTATTTTTATAACATCTTTGGGAACAAAACTACATTTGTTAAAACTTCAGCCATGCTAAAGTGGGAAGACGATATAGATTCGGAATTTTCAGAATTCCAATGGCGACAAGCCTTTTCGGAAATACACACGGCCTCTCACTGTGCTAAACACTGGGAATTGACCATTAAATTAACTAACAGATGGCACTACACTCCGTATAGAGTAGCATCCTTTTTTCCGGGTACATCACCACATTGTTGGAGGGGTTGTGGACAAATAGGAAATCTAATGCATATGCTTTGGCATTGTCCTACAATTAAAAGTTTATGGAACAGTATATTCCGATTAATATCCTCTATTACTGGTGTATTGACCTCTCCAGATCCTGCTTTGGGTATCCTTCACTTAAACATTGACAAATTTGATAAAAATTTCAGACCAGTAATAACCCATATCTTGTTGGAAACACGGCTGCTGATTCTTTGCAACTGGAAATCCTCTGTTGCTGTGAATTTGTCTGATGTCACCTCGGCTGTGAGTAGAAATCATTCTTTTGAGCGTTTATTAGCCATTAATAACATGAAATGTTCACGGTTTGATTCACAATGGTCTATTTGGCCTATAGCTATTACATAAATTATCTTTAGTATATGTTGGAATGTTATCCTTACTATTGATGAATCAGATATTATTGTGCATATCCTTGTATGTTATTTTTTTTTTTTTTTTTTTGATTTCCTTTTCCTTGTACCCTGTATTTATTGATGAAAATAATAAAAACAGATTAAAAAAAAAAAAATATTATTGTGCATATCCTTGTATGTTTTTTTTTTTTGATTTCCTTTTCCTTGTACCCTGTATTTATTTATGTTTTCTGATGAAATACTCAATAAAAACTTTAATGATTGAAAAA
This sequence comes from Lithobates sylvaticus, assembly GCA_028564925.1. Classification (NCBI taxonomy): domain Eukaryota; kingdom Metazoa; phylum Chordata; class Amphibia; order Anura; family Ranidae; genus Lithobates; species Lithobates sylvaticus. The sequence goes on along the minus strand of CM053028.1, from coordinate 285,001,230 downwards.
AAAAATCAATTGCCGCGCTATAGCCGAAAGACGGCTGCAGCGCGGACGCTCCCTGCCGGAGGACGTCCCTGGACGTCCTCCTGTTTACTTCCCTAATGCGCGCTCCTGAGAGCGCGCATCGGGGAAGTTCTGTGCTGGCCGTGTCCGTCGGACACAGCCGGTCACAGATCGCTGTAAACGGCCAATCACTGCGGCCGTTTACAGCGAGATCGGCGTGTCCAATGAGAGATGATCTCATCTGTAAACATATGAGATCATCTCTCAGCGCCGCTCTCCCTCCTCACACAGACAGCGTGTGAGGAGAGAGAGATGAACGGCTGCAGCAGCCGTAAGTAAAAAAAACAAAAAAAAACGAAATGTGCGATCTGTCCCCATCTGCCCTGCTGCCATCTGTCCCCATCTGTGCCCGCTCCCATCTGTCCCCATCTGTGCCCGCTGCCATCTGTCCCCATCTGTGCCCGCTGCCATCTGTCCCCATCTGTGCCCGCTGCCATCGGTCCCCATCTGTGCCCGCTGTGCCCATCTGTCCCCATCTGTCCGCTGCCATCTGTCCCCATCTGTCCCCATCTGCCATCTGTCCCCAGTGCCATCTGTCCCCATCTGTCCCCGCTGCCCACTGCCATCTGTCCCCAGTGCCACCTGTCCCCAGTGCCATCTGCCATCTGTCCCCAGTGCCACCTGTCCCCAGTGCACCTGTCCCCAGTGCCATCTGCCAGTGCCACCTGTCCCCAGTGCCATGCATAAGTGCCATATGTCATCAGTGCCACGTGTCATCAGTGCCACGTCAGTGCCATCTGGCATCAGTGCCATATCAGTGTCACGTGTCATCAGTGCCACATATTGGTGCCATTTGTCATCAGTGCCACGTATCAGTGCCATCTGTCATCAGTGCCACCTGTCAGTGTCACGTGCCATCTGTTATCAGTGTCACGTGTCATCAATGCCACGTATCAGTGCCATCTGTCATCAGTGTCACGTGTCATCAGTGCCACGTATCGGTGCCATCTGTCATCAGTGCCACATATTAGTGCCATCTCTCATCAGTGCCACGTATTAGTGCCACATGATATCAGTGCCACGTATAAGTGCCATCTGTCACCAGTGCCACATATTAGTGCCATCTGTCAGTGTCACGTGTCATCAGTGCCCTGTATTAGTGCCATCTGTCATCAGTGTCACGTGTCATCAGTGCCCCATACTAGTGCCATCTGTCATCAGTGCCACATCAGTGTCACGTGTCATCAGTGCCACGTATCAGTGCCACTTGTCATCAGTGCCACGTCAGTGTCACGTGTCATTGTCCTGGTGCTCCAGGGCCTTCAAAAGTGTAATAGGTAGTCAACAAGTTAGATGTGTAATTTATGCTCCTAGAACACGTGATGGCGCTCCCTGCATTTTGGGCCTCTCTAAGTGGCCAGGCTGTGTAAAAGTCCCACATATGTGGTATCGTAATACTCAGGAGGAGTAGCAGAATTTATTTTGGGGTGTCATTTGTGGTATACACATTCCATGTGAGAGAAATAACCTATTACAATGACAATTTTGTGGGAAAAAAAAAAAAAAAAAAAAAAAAATAATTCATTTTGCAAAGAATTGTGGGAAAAAAATGACAACATCAAAAAGCTCACCATGCCTCTTACTAAATACCTTGGAATGTCTACTTTCAAAAAAGGGGTCATTTGGGGGGTATTTGTACTTTCCTGGCTTGTTCGGGTCACAAGAAATGAGATAGGCCACCAGTACATCAGATGTGATCAATTTTGTATAATTCGCACCACAGCTTGTAGAGTCTGTAACTTTCACAAAGACCAAATAATATCCACTAATTTGGGTTATTTTTACCAAAGATATGTGGCAGTATAAATTGTGGCCAAAATTTATGAAGAAAAATTAATAATTTGCTAAATTTTATCACAGAAACAAAGAAAAATGTTGTTTTTTTTTCAAAATTTTCGGTCTTTTTATAGGTCTTTATAGGTTTTAATAGCGCAAAAAAACCCAGAGGTGATCAAATACCACCAAAAGAAAGCTCTATATGTGGGAAAAAAAGGACAAAAAATTCATTTGGGTACAGTATTGCATGACTGAGTAATTGTCATTCAAAGTGTGAGAGCACCGAAAGCTGAAAATTGGTCTGGGCAGGAAGGGTGTTTAAGTGCCCAGTAAGCAAGTGGTTAAATATTTTAAAAGCATTGGACCTATACCTATTAATTTGTGCTAGCTGTGCTATGGAGGTTAGTGTCCATTATTTCTATTTGCATACTTTGTTTGAATTGTCTGTTTACCTTTATGTTTATAGAAAAAACATGAATACTGTATATAGAAGGTGTTATGTAAATTAGCAAGCAGATGTTTAAACTGTTAATTTCCTAGTGTGACATGATCTTCTGCATATGCTTGAATTTGGAGTTCTTTTAGAAAAGCCTGCCTACACATTTACGATGATTGATGAATTACAGTCCCACTTCAAGTGTTCCTCATCACTCATATGCTGATGTGACATTTCTTTATATATTTTGGCATAAACACATGCAACTACTAGGAAAACATTTGACCCTAGAGTCAAACTATTTGTCATGCTAATATTTATTTCTAAAGTTGTAGTCTGTGTATAAAATGTACATTAAGCCAATTATTTCCAAGAAATATTAGACAATGGAATAAAACATTTTTGTATTGAATAGTGAACACTCATTTGATGTAGGCTGTTATTTCTATTGGTATGTTAATATGAAATTTAAAATGTGTATGTGATATACTGTTTAAGGACACAAATATTATTTCTGATTAAGATAGGAATCCAAAAGATTTGGATGATTAACCCTTGCAATTATGAAATCTCAGACATGTTTTATGTAAGTCAGGCAGGTTAGTAAAGCACATTTAACTCTAGCTAAGTAGTAAGGCCTGTCCATGTATGTAAGGAGAAAATAGAGCTCTTCCCATCAATATATACTACAAGGTGTATTACAAACTATACAAAGAAGCAAGGCTTTTAGAACAAAATGTCCAAAATGTGTTAAATTAAATTTTATGTTGTATCAAACCTAAGGACTAAACAAAAAAATTACAGCTTTCCTGTCCTTGGATAAAAACCTCAAATAAAGTGCAGCGCAATCACAACCGTGCTACAATAACATAATAAAAAATCAATAATCATCTCCACATAATAATATTATAGTGAATCTTTGTAACATATATACCTGTACAGAAAAAAATATAGTCTACAATATGTAAATATTTCTATAATTGTATACAGTATCACACTCAATGTCCTTTTTGCATAAGTCCTCAAGTGAAATGTATAAACAATGATCTCACAAAGCAATGGTGCTAATAAACTTCAACAAAGTCTTGCGTGAAGGAAATGCTCCAATGCCAAACTCTTGCACCACAGTGTACCAACACTTCACACTTCGGCCCCTTACCTCACATTTAGACCTACACAATGGTAACATTTAAAAGACCTTTTCTGTGATTAAGTAACGGTCATGTGACGAAACGTGTCAGAGGCGGGGCCGTGTGATGTCAGTATGCACATTCACGTGCTTCTCGGCCAACTCCAACATCCATCCAGGGACACCCATCCTTAACCGGTTCCCGACCGGCGCACGACGATGTACGTCGGCAGAATGGCACGGACAGGCATAAGGGCGTACAGGTACTTCCCTTTAAGAATGCCACTACGCTATCGCGTGCACGCCGGTCGGGACCCCCGTGAGTCCGGTCGCGAGTCCCGTGGACTCGATCGCCGCGGGGATACCCGTGATCGTGTCACGGGAAGGCTGAACGGGGGAGATGCGGAAGTAAACAGCATCTCCCCGTTCTGCCTAGCAACAAGTGACACTGATCTCTGCTCCCTGTGATTGGAGCAGAGATCAGTGTTCACTAACACACAGCCACGCCCCCTACAGTTAGTAACACGCCCCTAGGAACACTCAACCCCTACACTGCCACCCCTGGTTAACCCCTTCACTGCCACTGTCATTTACACAGGAATCAGTGCATTTAAATAGCACTGATTGCTGTATAAATGACCATAGTGTCAAAAATGTCCGATGTGCCTGCCATAATGTCGCAGTCACAATAAAAATCGCTGATCGCCGCCATTACTAGTAAAAAAATAAAATTATTAATAAAAATGCTATAAAAAACTATCCCCTATTTTGTAAATGCTATAACTTTTGCGCAAACCAATCAATAATCACTTATTGCGATTTTTTACCAAAAATATGTAGAAGAATACGTATCGGCCTAAACTTTTTTATATATTTTTGGGGGATATTTATTATAGAAAAAAGTAAAAAATAATGTGTTTTTTTTTTTTTAAATTGACGCTCTTTTTTTGTTTATACGCAAAAAATAAAAACCACAGGGGCGATCAAATACCACCAAAAGAAAGCTCTATTTTTGGGAAAAAAAGAATATCAATTTTGTTTGGGAGCCACGTCGCATGATTGCGCAATTGTCAGTTAAAGCGACGCAGTGCCGAATCGCAAAAAGTGGTCTGGTCTTAAGCCAGCAAAATGGTCCGGTCTGAAAGTGGTTAAGGGGACTTTCATCCCATCCTTGCTGTAACATGTGTATCATCTAGTGCACTGGATGCTACTAGTGCGCTACATTTGTGAGTATTTTAACCCCTTTTTTAATCAAATATATTTTTTGAGATACTGCACTATGATGGGTTGAAGGAGATCCAGCAGGTCAGCTTTTTCTTTGTTGCTATGAACAATACTATTTTATAATATTTAATAATATATTTTAATATTTTATTTTATTATTACAAGTTGATGCCTTGGAACAATGGCTGATAACCCCTAAATGTGATCCCTCTATATTCCGATAATAATGGCAAAAGATGTGTATAACTGGAAACTCTTCAGCATCCAACCAAAGACTGTGGCTAATACTTTTTATCACAGGGTTTCTGAGCCACCAGTCAGGAGTACACTGACAAGAGAAGTAAGAGCAATATCATTGCTCCTGATAGCCAGTGGTCAGAATGGATAGCCAGCTTGAGATAGGTCGAAAAGGGGAGGCAGGATATTGCTGCATAATACTTCTTGTATGCCTGTATGCCTGGGGTAAAAATAAGGGGAGAAAGAAAAACAGACTAAGCTCAGCTATTGCCACTCATGTGGCACTATTTGTTTTATTGTAATAATAGCCTATTTGTTGCCTGCATATTGTACCAATTTCCCATTTGTTGGTGATGTATGGTAAGGATTGCCATATTGTTTCAACACTGTTGATACAAGGAGAACCATAGGATAATCATATTACTATAATACTATAATTTTATATCTACAGGATTCTCAGTCTACTGTTATCCTCAATGTTTTGCCACAGCACACTACATTCATCACTACTAAACCCTTCAGTTAACCATGACAAGATACCATGAGAATTCAAACGTTTCCCTTATCTGTTAGTGAATGATGATTTGAAAAGTTGATGGAAAGACACTTTAACTGCTTGTTCTTTTTATTTGATGAGCGTGATTATTAGCTCCGAGTCAGCTGAGCTGGAATCTGTACAATAAGAAATAACTAAGTTAAAGAAGGAAATTTCTTTGATGAGAGATACAGCAGATTTTCAGGAAATGGATGAGCAATTGAATTCTAAATTAGAGTAGACTGGAAGATAAGTGATTAATACCAAAAAAGACAAATTCTAGTGAGAAAGAATGGACTAGGAAACCAAAGTTTATGCTTGGAATAAAGAAGAGAGATCATTTGTTAAAATTAACCAGTTTTTATTTAATTTTTTGGGGCAAAAATATGGTGATTTTTAAGGTTTCAATGGTCCATTTAACTATCCTACACCAGTACTTGCACCATATATTGGCCCTCAGTAGCTTGGAACAAATTAGGCATTGTAATGAATAGGGCATATTGTAACAATTGCCTTTTTGTTGCCTACATAGTATAGCAAATACTATTATTGCCCATGTGTTGTCAGGATTGCCTGTTTCTTGTCTGTATATTTTCACAACTGGTCATTTTTTTGCCCAAGTATTGCTTTTTTGTTTCTCATGTTTTAACACTATTGCCCACAGTTGACAACAGTGTGTTGTCATAATTACGTAGTCACATAGTTAGTCTGGTTGAAAAAAGTCCAAGTTCAACTGAAAAAACACACACATAAAAAAACCTTTATATACACAATCCTGTACCCAAAGTTGATCCCAAAGAAACAAAATGAAGGTAAATTAGATATTTAGTAAAGAACCCAAGTTTTTTTTTTCTTTAAATCTACTGAGCTGGACAGAACTAGTACTTGAGGGAATCTATTCCACGTTTTCACAGCTCTTATTGTGAACAACCCTTTCCATATTTGGACAATAAATCTCTCGTTCTCCAGATGTAAGACATGCCCCCTTGTCCTTTGTGATGAGCTTAAAGTGAATATCTCTACACTAAGTTCACTATATTGATCATTTGCATATTAATACACTGTTATCATATTGCTCATTAACTACCTCCTCTCAAGAGAGAACATGTTTAGTTCAGCACATTTTTCCTCACTCTGTGCCTCTTATAAGTTTGGTTGCCCTTCTTTCCCCTGTCTCCAGATTTCCAATATTCTTTTTGTAAACTGGTGCCCAAAACTGCATATTCTAGATGAGGTTTTACTATTGATTTTTACAGAACAAAATTATGTCTCTCTCTCTGGATACTATGTCTCTGTCTGTTAATACAAGAAAGGTTTTTGCTTGCTTTAGAAACTGCAGCTTGGCACTGAATGCTATTATCAAAGCATTTTTAAAGTCAACATTTTTTTTTTTTGCTATTAAAATAGTAAACATGACACAAGCATCCCTGAAGACGTGCATTCTCATGAAACGCGCTGGAGCAGGAGCTACATACTAATGTCTCACCACCACTTCCATGCTTGGAACTTGGATCTCTTTGTAAGTGCACTGTTTTATTTGTCATGACAATTGTTTTACTGGCATTTGGATGAAGCCCTTCACTTTTTTTATGTGAAAGCTATATCTTTTAATAAATATACTACACTATATGTGGCCTGTAAGTGATAAAGGAGGCGCTTAAAGAGGAAGTAAAGCCTCTTTAAAAAAAAAAAAAAAACGTAACCTGCAAGGCAAAGGCATAATGAGCTAGTATGCATAGCATAGTAGCTCATTATGAATAACTTACCTGAAAACGAAGCCCCCGGAGCGGTCCTCATCCTCGTCCTTCTCCGCCGCCTTCCGGGTCTCGCCGCTCCAGCGCTGTGATTCGCTGGAGCGGCGATGACGTCACTCCCGTGCATGCGCACGAGAGCGGCATATCGCCGTGATCTCGGCATGCGCAGTGCGCCTGCGCGCCGCTGTCTACGGCGCATGCGCCGTAGATAGCGGTGCCTTTTCTTTTCTAAATATATCCTAAACCATGTAGGTTTAGGAGATATTTATTGGACCTACAGGTAAGCCTTAATCTAGGCTTACCTGTAGGCCAAAGTTGTCCCAGAGGGTTTACTTCCTCTTTAATACAATATACCCAATTATCTAATAATTGTGACACATAAAGTGCACTAGTGCTTAATGATGAAACAATGAAATTTCAACACATTTTGAACATAATAATGTGCATACACCAAATACATTAAAGAGGATAATCCAATATTTAAATTAAATTAATATCAACAAAATAAATTAACTCAAACAAAAAAGTCCATAATAATGAAGAAAATGGCTGAAGTGAATGGATTATATGCACTGTCACCACTTGGACATAATAGGAACACACATGCGTCACCTGGTGGATATATGGTAAGTAGCCTACTCACCAACTCATCATGACCCCTTTAATTAAAAAGACAGGTCAGGTGAAGCTTTGACTGTCCCCAGTGGGGAGAAGCGGTATTGCAGAGTGTCCCCATTGTGAGAATGGTGCTGGTTGACCAAGTGTGAAAGATTCTGTTGACACATACTCAAATGCTTCTGTTTCCTCTGGCAGCTTTAATGTCGGCCAGTGCATTTTAGTTCTGTTGTTTACGTGAGATGGAGGGGATTTTCATTAGCTGGTGAAAGACACTTTCTTTGCAGTGGTATTTATCAAAGCTGTCTTCCACTCATCCCCGGCCCGAATGCAGACCAGGTTGTAGGCTCCTCTTAGGTCAAGTTTAGTAAAGATAACAGCGGATCTTAACCACTTTCCGACCGGCGCACGACGATGTACGTCCCTTTTTTGAAGAGGGATATCTCGGTAGCGGCAGCAGCTGCTGCCACAACCGAGATATCCATCTCTTCAGGCGCCGATAATGGTGGTCATCGCGGCGGATTCGCCGCGAGATCACCGTTATCGGCGGTGGGAGAGGTGCCCCCCCCTCCCGCGGCGGAGGCGATCGGGTCCTTTCCCCTGATGTGCATAGAGATGAGTGACGCTAAGATGGCCGCCACTCATCTCTATACCATAGGAGGGCGGAAGCGACGTCAAAAACGTCACTTCCGCCCATACCTCTTAAAGAGAAATTTACAAATGTCATTTTTTTTTAATGACATTTTTTTTATTTTTTTTTTTTTAATTGAAGTCCAAATATGAGATCTGAGGACTTTTTGACCCCAGATCTCATATTTAAGAGGACCTGTCATGCTTTTTTCTATTACAAGGGATGTTTACATTCCTTGTAATAGGAATAAAAGTGAGCCAATAATTTTTTTTTTAAAAAACAGTGTAAAAATAAATAAAATCAAGAAAAAAAAATAAGAAAAACAAAAAAAAAATTTTTTTAAAGCGCCCTGTCCCGACGAGCTCGTGCGCAGAAGCGAACGCATACGTGAGTAGCGCCCGCATATGAAAATGGTGGTCAAACCACACATGTGAGGTATCGCCGCGATCGGAAGAGCGAGAGCAATAATTATAGCCATAGACCTCCTCTGTAACGCAAAATGTTCAACCTGTAGAATTTTTTAAACGTCGCCTATGGAGATTTTTGAGTGTAAAAGTTTGACGCCATTCCACGAGTGGGCGCAATTTTGAAGCGTGACATGTTGGGTATCAATTTACTCGGCGTAACATTATCTTTCACAATATATAAAAAAATTGGACTAACTTTACTGTTGTCTTATTTTTTTATTCAAAAAAGTGAATTTTTTCCAAAAAAAGTGCGCTTGTAAGACCGCTGCGCAAATACGGTGTGAAAAAAAGTATTGCAACGACCGCCATTTTATTCTCTAGGGTGTTAGAAAAAAAACAATATATAATGTTTGGGGGTTCTAAGTTTTTTTTCTAGCAAAAAAAACTGTTTTAATCATGTAAACACCTAAAATCCAAAACGAGGCTGGTCTTAAAGTGGTTAATTTCTGGAAGAAATCAGGTATTAGGGGCAGCAGGTAACGGTTCTTGACCGTGATTTTGTTTAGCTCCCGATAGTCCACACAAGGGCGGAGGGTCTGGTCCTTCTTAGTAACAAAGAATATTCCGGCACCAGCTGGGGAAGTAGATGGGTGGATGAACCCTTTATCCAGGTTTTCGTTGACATAAACCTTTAATGCCTCGTGTTCCTTCTCTGATAAGGGAAAGATACGTCCGAAAGTAATCTCGGCCCCGGGCAGAAGCTCAATTTGGCAATCGTATGGCCGATGGGGTGGAAGAGAGTCCGCTCCTTTTTTACTGAAAACATCAATGAACCTGTGATAAGGTTGAGGTACGGATTGGCGTAAACTCTGATCAGTGTCCATACACAGCAAGGTAACAGGTGGCTTGGTGGGTCCATGCCGGCAGTGTTCTTGGCAATAGGGGGACAAAAACCTGACCTCTCCGGTAGTCCAGTTGATGGAGGGATTGTGGGCCTGGAGCCAGGGAATGCCCAGGATGACCGGAAACAACGGAGAGGAGATGGCATCAAGGGTCAGGAGTTCTTTATGTTGGGAGGAGGTAGAAACAGGTAGGGGAAGAGTCTCTTGAGTTACCTGTCCAGAACTGATGTGGGAGCCATCGGCCAAGAAAACAGAAAGTCGGTGGGTCTTATCTCGTAAGGGGACGTTATGTTGGCTGGCGAAAGAAGAGTCAATAAAGCAGCTACATGCCCCGGAATCAATGATTGCCTTGACTGGGATTGTCCTTCCTTGAAGCTGTAACGAGAGAGGGAGAGCAATGTGGGTTGCGTTAGCAGACAGAGCAGAGAGACTGGCAGGAACAGAGGAAGAACACTTACTCATCTTGGCCGGGCAGTTGTGCACGTAATGTCCTGTTGCCCCACAGTAGAGACAGAGATTCAGTTGGTGGCGGCGTGCGCGTTCCTCCGGGGGTTAAGGTGGGTCGGTTTAGCAATTGCATAGGCTCTGGGGTATCAGGCACAGAGCTGGTCGGTTGAAAACAGGGTGGAAGCAGGTAGCGGGAGGCAGGGACTGGGGCTTTAGCAGTCATCCATGCTGGGCGGCTCTGCTGGGAGGAACGTTCGGTTCGGCGTTCCCGAAGGCGACGATCAATTTGAATTGCCAGGGCGATTAAAGCTTCAAGAGTATCAGGTATGCCCACCCGGGCAAGTTCATCCTTCAGTCCATCAGACAGGCCCATGCGGAACTGATGACGTAGGGCCGCATCGTTCCATTGAGTGTCTGCGCTCCAGTGTCTAAAGTCTGTGACGTAGTCCTCGGCCGCTCTACGGCCTTGCTGGAGCACAGTCAGGGTAGACTCAGCTGTGGCCATCCGCTGAGGATCCTCATAAAGCTGAGCCATGGCTTCAAGAAAGGCAGGTAAGGACTGGGTCAAGACAGAGTCCCCTTTGAGAAGTCAGTGAGCCGAGATCTGGGGTTCTCCTTGTAGAAGGGAGATCACAAACCCCACTTTGGTGGCCTCAAGTGAGAAGGTCCGGGGTTGTAGAGCAAAATAGAGCTGGCAAGCGCTGCGAAAGGCCCGAAACTTTGTTCGGTCCCCAGAAAACCTCTCTGGAATGGGGACCCTTGGCTCAGGTGGGAGCATAACAACAGAAGGAGGGGGAACAGTCTGAGCTGGAGCGGCAGCGGAAGCAGGAGCCATGTTTCCAGAGCTGGTGAGATTCTGGACCTGTCCTTCCAGTCTAGCGTAACCGTCTTGTAGGGACTTCACGGCTTGAGTGAGAGCTGACAGATGTGAACAATACTCCGCCATGGGGGAGGTCTCTCCTGCAGGCTCAGTCATGGCTGTGTTGTACTGTTAGGTACCTGATAGTAGAGCCTGACTTGTAGGAGAAAGCAGAGCGGTCAGACGGAGCCGGGTCGGTAACAAGCCACAATAGTTCAGAGTAGACAGGTGTCACTGGAGTACTTTTAAAAGGTACTTGGTGCCAAACAGCGCCATTGCGCACACGCGCGTGCACACGCACACGCGCGCGCGAAGAGCCTGCAGGCGCGCACTGGTGGGCAAACGCTGCTGCACAACCTGAGGGGATGCCCGCGTGCCCCTGGTCAGAACTAGCACGTCCCTGACACTAGCATTTGGGAAGTAAGATTTGGTTTAGATAGGTCAAACCTCAATGACTCTTTACTAGTAGTAGTTAAAAAAAGATTTTATGAAACATGAATATAGATCAACATTTTTCAACCAAAGTGCCCAGGCACCCTGGGTGCCTTCAGGTTCCTTCAGGGGTGCTTTGGCAAAATGCCTAGAAAAATGTTTACAAGCCAGTGGGTAGATCAAGCCTTTTTGTTACAAAAAGCCACGGGTTTTCACTGTGCACTATTACAACCTTCTAGTTATCTGCATCCTAACGACCAATGATGTCATTGGTTGATAAGCAGGGCGTTGGGCACCTGCACAGCATCCTTGTTAGACCCTCCTCTTCCCCTTGTCCATCAGCTTTGGGGTTACATTAGCTGAGTGAGTTTAAGAAACTGGGGGAGAAAAGAAACATTGCAATACTAGGCAGTACCAGTGTGCAAAGGTATATTTTCTTTGGAAGAATAAATCACCTCTAATGTTGGGTGTTCTACATGTATGGATGTTGCTGCGTTATGTAAAAATTTGTTTTGTTTTTGACATTTTAGAATGGTGTACCTCAAGATTGTGGAGGATTTTAAAGGATGCCTTGACTGAAAAAAGGTTGAGAAACACTGATATAGATAAACAGTACCGTGGCAAGGCTGAAAGATTCTTTAAGGGGGAGCAAGCATGTTTTGACCTGTTGCAGCATATAGGTCAAAATGAGAAGGTGAGAGCACATCCGATATTTGCGTACAAATGGTGGTAGAGAGTAAAAAAAGGAACACTGTTTTTTATGTCTGCACAGTGTGGAGTGGACTAACAAAGACACATGGAGAAACTGTTAAACACACATTAAAAAGTGGAGTGATTATTGAAGACACACATATATATTTTTCATTTTATTTAGATTTTTTGTATGATATATGCTTTTTATTATCATATTGGAATATTGTATTGTGTTAATAATGTATAAGCATTTTTGGAAAAGAGTGCCCCGGCAGTGTTTTTCACATATATAGATGTAAATTGGTGTTGGAGTAACACTGAGTGATTGCAGCAACGTTGTAGTTATAAAGCAGTACCATGGCAAGACAGTGTACAGAGGATGTCAGGCTTATAGTAAGGTTGGTAAGGAGATAGGCATTAAAATTAATATATCTTTTAATCAATGTATCCTAATTCTAATCTGAAGTATAAATTATTTCTAAGTGACAATGCACTTTATTGATTCATTGTATTTTTCATTGCTCTACAGAAAGTGTTACAAAGTGTTGCTTTTCAGTTTGATTATCACTGAATTTTGTACTATATTAAGTTTAGAACAGTTTTAAGTGGGTGAAATGTACATTCCTGTTGTAAACTATAATTAGAGAGAGTCCGTGTGTTGAATGCATGTCCAATGGATATTTAAAACTGTAACATGGATGAACAACTAAAAACTTAAAAACTTAATATTAAACATTATTAAAAAAAAAAAAAACTTAAAATTGTGGGCTTTGATTTTATTGAATTATTTCATGGTTCCCCCTGTTTGTATGATGTTTGGTGACCTTTTGGTAACATTACAATCCTGTTTGAATAAATTCCAGACATATTCAGTAATAGTATAATTTATCAAAAAAGTATGTATATTTTATTTTTTAAGAAAACAGTCTTTGAGCTTTGCCTAAGCTTAAATTATAAAATCAGCCTGCTGTAGACAGGAGAAAACATTTTATAACCAGGAGCTGATTAGCGTCAGCCCTTTGTAAACACAGGCAAAAGCTACACCAGCATCAGGATTTACATAATGGTGTCATCTCTGAGACAACATCCCAGTCCAGGAAATAGATACTGACCCCAGATAATACCTGAACAACGATGACTCTGTTCTTCTGAGCAGAAAAGCAGTGGAAGACTGTTCAAGTGTTCAATCCACTAAGAATTTTAAGTTAAATACCGAATGCGGTATTTGTTTGATTTAGCGGGAAGCCGACCACAGCATTCTTAATATCAGTTGACTCATCAACTATCAGCAGCTGAATGTAAAAAAAAAATGGCAACAATTAAAAATAATGAAAAAAAAACAGCGTGGTGTCCCTCCCCAAAATCCATACCAGACCCTTATCTGAGCCTGTAGCCTGGCAGGTCAGGAAATTGGAGGCGGGGGGCAAGCGATCCATATCAGGCCACATGCCCTCAACATGGGGGGGTTTGTGTTTTGGGGCAGCTCTGCCCCCCCACCCCAAAGCACCTTGTCCCCATGTTGATGGGGACAAGGGTCTCATCCCCACAACTCTGGCTGGTGGTTGTGGGGGTCTGCGGGCAGGGGGCTTGCGAGAATCTGGAAGCCCCCATTAACAAGGGGGCTCCCAGATCCCCCCCCCCCCATGTGAATGAGTATGGGGTACATTGTACCCATAACCATTCACCAAAAAAGTGTAAAAGTGAAAAAAAGATAGGAGGTATCCATCATCAATTGTGATGCCCACCGCAATGCAGACCCCCCAAAAAAAGGTCCGCTCTCGACAAATGCTTTCATGGTCTTCCTGCTCTGCTGTGTGACACTTCTTAAACTTCTTAAACAGGGAAGAGGTGGTGTCACCTGGTGATGTCACCTGGTGACCATGCCCCTAGTGACATCACTGACCCAGCATGCACTGGTTGGTGACATTAATTGTCTGCTTTTTTTTTTTTTACATTCAGCTGATGAGTCATCCATTGTTAAGGATGCGGCAGCCAGCTTCCCGGCCTGCTCCTTAGCAACCAGCTATTTGTCAAAAAAACTGCGTGGGGGTTTCCACACTGTTTTATGACAAATACTGCATGTGATAATGCCAGCAAACCCTGGTGGTAAATATTGCATGCTTTTTTACTCTTTGGTCCGTTTGTGAATTGGACTTAACAGCTTTTAAAACGGTATTCACCGACACATTTCTTTTGCTGTAAATACCGCATAATCATTGTTTTTTTATTTTTATGAATTAGACTTAATTTATTGCATGCTATAATTTATGCAAATTAGTAATATGATACCCTTATCGCATGCTGTAAAGTTTAGTGAATTGACCCCATGGTCAGAGGCAGTAATTTCTGTGAGAGGTAATACATACCTGAGAGTGTTATACGTAAATGTAGCGGTACCCCCATGCTGATTTGGTTACTAGCAATCCGCCAATCACCCTGCTGCCAACCGCCCATCCACCATTTTAAAGACAATGAACAGTGATTTTGATACGCTTTGTTACTTTATTGTGGGGTACAACTTGGATGAGAGAAAAAGGGAATATGAGATACTGACAATGCTGTGTTCCCCCGGCCACAGCATTCTACACTGCTCTGACCAGCTTCTCCTTGTTTTTTGTTTCAATGACCTTCTCCTCTTTAAAAGGGCCATTCTGTGTCTCTGGTCACAGAATGCTGCTCTACTCTCATCCACTTGACTGCTATTTCCTCTGCTTGATCCTCTTTACATCCAGGTCCTGTGTTCCCAGGTCACAGCAGCCCGATGTCTCCTGAGAGTTGAAGATTCCTTCCTTCCTCTGTGCCCACCGCATCCCCACATGGGAGCGCGTGGATCAGCACCTCACTCCTCCATTCTGACTTTCTGCTCCCCAGAACTCCACCCTGGAAGCATGTGACCCTAGCTTATATGGGAGGCCTGCCCCCTGACAATACTAAAAGATAATTGGTCAGGGTTTCTCACATGAGCTGCCTGCCACTCAGGTCTCAAGTCCAATCTCTCTTCCAGAACCATCCGTCTGGAAGCAAAGGAGGCATCTCTGAGTCAGAGCATAGGTGGCCATACCCCCCACTACACCAGACACTCCCAGTCCCAAATCAAAACAACCAGGCCTGAAAGGAAACACAGGCCTGGCTAAATTTACCTACACCTGGGCCCTGCAGCTAGAAAAATACTACTCTAGCACCTATCTTTAGCCTCTTCGCGCCCACGCTATAGCCGAAAGACGGCTGCAGTGCGGACGCTCCCTGCAGGGAGGACGTCCCTGGACGTCCTCCTGTTTACTTCTCTAATGCACTGAGAGCGTGCATCTGGGAAGTTCTGTGCTGGCCGTGTCCATCGGACACAGCCGGCCACAGATCGCTGTAAACGGCCAATCACATCGGCCGTTTACAGCGAGATCGGCGTGTCCAATGAGAGATGATCTCATATGTAAACATATGAGATCATCTGTCAGCGCTGCTCTCCCTCCTCACACAGACAGCGTGTGAGGAGAGAGAGATGAACGGCTGCAGCAGCCGTAAGTAAAAAAAAAGAAAAAAACGAAATGTGCGATCTGTCCCCATCTGTACCCGCTGCCATCTGTCCCCATCTGTGCCCGCTGCCATCTGTCCCCATCTGTCCCCATCTGTGCCCGCTGCCATCTGTCCCCATCTGTCCCCGCTGCCCGCTGCCATCTGTCCCCATCTGTCCCCGCTGCCATCTGTCCCCAGTGCCATCTGTCCCCAGTGCCATCTGCCAGTGACATCTGTCCCCAGTGCACCTGTCCCCAGTGCCATCTGTCAGTGCCACCTGTCCCCAGTGCCATGTATAAGTGCCATATGTCATCAGTGCCACGTCAGTGCCACGTGTCATCAGTGCCATGTCAGTGCCATCTGGCATCAGTGCCATATCAGTGGCACGTGTCATCAGTGCCACATATTGGTGCCATCTGTCATCAGTGCCACGTATCAGTGCCATCTGTCATCAGTGCCACCTGTCAGTGTCACGTGCCATCAATGCCACGTATCAATGCCATCTGTCATCAGTGTCAGATGTCATCAGTGCCACGTATCGGTGCCATCTGTCATCAGTGCCACATATTAGTGCCATGTCTCATCAGTGCCACGTATTAGTGCCACATAATATCAGTGCCACGTATAAGTGCCATCTGTCACCAGTGCCGCATATTAGTGCCATCTGTCAGTGTCACGTGTCATCAGTGCCCCGTATTAGTGCCATCAGTCATCAGTGTCACGTGTCATCAGTGCCCCATACTAGTGCCATCTGTCATCAGTGCCACATCAGTGTCACGTGTCATCAGTGCCACATATCAGTGCCACCTGTCATCAGTGCCACGTCAGTGTCACGTGTCATTGTCCTGGTGCTCCAGGGCCTTCAAAAGTGTAATAGGTAGTCAACAAGTTAGATGTGTCATTTATGCTCCTAGAACACGTGATGGCGCTCCCTGCATTTTGGGCCTCTCCAAGTGGCCAGGCTGTGTAAAAGTCCCACATATGTGGTATCGTAATACTCAGGAGGAGTAGCAGAATTTATTTTGGGGTGTCATTTGTGGTATACACATTCCATGTGAGAGAAATAACCTATTACAATGACAATTTTGTGGAAAAAAATAAAAAATAAAAAAATAATTCATTTTTCAAAGAATTGTGGGGAAAAAATGCCTCTTACTAAATACCTTGGAATGTCTACTTTCAAAAAAGGGGTAATTTGGGGGGTATTTGTACTTTCCTGGCATGTTCGGGTCACAAGAAATGAGATAGGCCACCAGTACATCAGATGTAATCAATTTGTATAATTTGCACCACAGCCTGTAGAGTCTGTAACTTTCACAAAGACCAAATAATATCCACTAATTTGGGTTATTTTTACCAAAGATATGTGGCAGTATAAATTGTGGCCAAAATTTATGAAGAAAAATTAATAATTTGCTAAATGTTATCACAGAAACAAAGAAAAATGTGTTTTTTTTCAAAATTTTCGGTATTTTTTCATTTATAGCGCAAAAAATAAAAAAAACCCAGAGGTGATCAAATACCACCAAAAGAAAGCTCTATTTGTGGGAAAAGAAGGACAAAAAATTTATTTGGGTACAATATTGCATGACTGAGTAATTGTCATTCAAAGTGTGAGAGCACCGAAAGCTGAAAATTGGTCTGGGCAGGAAGGGTGTTTAAGTGCCCAGTAAGCAAGTGGTTAGGTAATTTTTAAGCTGCTTTCCCCCTGCCAGGAGCAAAGGCATTCAGAAGAGTTGCTCGGTGTGCATAAGGCCTAATACTGATTTAAATTGTTTTATGGAAATAAATATTTTAAAAGCATTGGACCTATACCTATTAATTTGTGCTAGCTGTGCTATGGAGGTTAGTGTCCATTATTTCTATTTGCATACTTTGTTTGGATTGTCTGTTTACCTTTATGTTTATAGAAAAAACATGAATATATAGAAGGTGTTATGTAAATTAACAAGAAGATGTTTAAACTGTTAATTTCCTATAGTGTGACATGATCTTCTGCATATGCTTGAATTTGGAGTTCTTTTAGAAAAGCCTGCCTACACATTTACGATGATTGATGAATTACAGTCCCACTTCAAGTGTTCCTCATCACTCATATGCTGATGTGACATTTCTTTATATATTTTGGCATAAACACATGCAACTACTAGGAAAACATTTGACCCTAGAGTCAAACTATTTGTCATGCTAATATTTATTTCTAAAGTTGTAGTCTGCGTATAAAATGTACATTAAGCCAATTATTTCCAAGAAATATTAGACAATGGAATAAAACATTTTTGTATTGAATAGTGAACACTCATTTGATGTAGGCTGTTATTTCTATTGGTATGTTAATATGAAATTTAAAATGTGTATGTGATATACCGTTTATGGACACAAATATTATTTCTGATTAAGATAGGAATCCAAAAGATTTGGATGATTAACCCTTGCAATTATGAAATCTCAGACATGTTTTATGTAAGTCAGGCAGGTTAGTAAAGCACATTTAACTCTAGCTAAGTAGTAAGGCCTGTCCATGTATGTAAGGAGAAAATAGAGCTCTTCCCATCAATATATACTACAAGGTGTATTACAAACTATACAAAGAAGCAAGGCTTTTAGAACAAAATGTCCAAAATATGTTAAATTAAATTGTATGTTGTATTTGTCCTTGGATAAAAACCTCAAATAAAGTGCAGTGCAATCACAACCATGCTACAATAACATAATAAAAATCAATAATCATCTCCACATAATAATATTATAGTGAATCTTTGTAACATATATACCTGTACAGAAAAAAATATAGTCTACAATATGTGAATATTTCTATAATTGTATACAGTATCACACTCAATGTCCTTTTTGCATAAGTCCTCAAGTGAAATGTATAAACAATGATCTCACAAAGCAATGGTGCTAATAAACTTCAACAAAGTCTTGCGTGAAGGAAATGCTCCAATGCCAAACTCTTGCACCACAGTGTACCAACACTTCACACTTCGACCCCTTACCTCACATTTAGACCTACACAATGGTAACATTTAAAAGACCTTTTCTGTGATTAAGTAACGGTCACGTGATGAAACGTGTCAGAGGCGGGGCCGTGTGATGTCAGTATGCACATTCACGTGCTTCTCGGCCAACTCCAACATCCATCCAGAGACACTCATCCTTAACCGGTTCCCGACCGGCGCACGACGATGTACGTCGGCAGAATGGCACGGACAGGCATAAGGACGTACAGGTACTTCCCTTTAAGAATGCCACCATGCTATCGCGTGCACGCCGGTTGGGACCCCCGTGAGTCCGGTCGCGAGTCCCGTGGACTCGATCGCTGCGGGGATACCCGTGATCGTCTCATGGGAAGGCTGAACGGGGAGATGCGGAAGTAAACAGCATCTCTCCCCGTTCCGCCTAGCAACAAGTGACACTGATCTCTGCTCCCTGTGATTTGAGCAGAGATCAGTGTTCACTAACACACAGCCACGCCCCCCACAGTTAGTAACACGCCCCTAGGAACACTCAACCCCTACACTGCCCCCCCCTGGTTAACCCCTTCACTGCCAGTGTCATTTACACAGGAATCAGTGCATTTAAATAGCACTGATTGCTGTATAAATGACCATAGTGTCAAAAATGTTCGATGTGCCTGCCATAATGTCGCAGTCACAATAAAAATCGCTGATCGCCGCCATTACTAGTAAAAAAATAAAATTATTAATAAAAATGCTATAAACTATCCCCTATTTTGTAAATGCTATAACTTTTGCGCAAACCAATCAATAATCGCTTATTGCGATTTTTTACCAAAAATATGTAGAAGAATACGTATCGGCCTAAACTGAGGAAAAAAAATGTTTTTTTTAATATATTTTTGGGGGATATTTATTATAGAAAAAAGTAAAAAAATTATGTGTTTTTTTTTTAATTGACGCTCTTTTTTTGTTTATAGCGCAAAAAATACAAACCACAGGGGCGATCAAATACCACCAAAAGAAAGCTCTATTTGTGGGAAAAAAAGGATATCAATTTTGTTTGGGAGCCACGTCGCATGACTGCGCAATTGTCAGTTAAAGCGACGCAGTGCCGAATCGCAAAAAGTGGTCTGGTCTTAAGCCAGCAAAATGGTCCGGTCTGAAAGTGGTTAAGGGGACTTTCATCCCATCCTTGCTGTAACATGTGTATCATCTAGTGCACTGGATGCTACTAGTGCGCTACATTTGTGAGTATTTTAACCCCTTTTTTTAATCAAATATATTTATTGAGATACTGCACTATGATGGTCTCCCCAATTTTTGCTGTTTGTGTTGATGGGAGTTTCACATTTAAAGTGAGTATATACACCATACCAGTGGGGCTGAAGATATCTGTGGACTTATACCCATTATTGGGACAAGTGCTCTTAGACCTTACCATTGTGTAGGTCTAAATGTGTACACTGTGGTGCAAGAGTTTGGTTTTGGAGCACTTCCTTCATGCAAGACTTTTGTTGAAGTTTATTGGAGCACCATTGTTTGGCAAGATCATTGTTTATACGTTTCACTTGAGGACATTGAGTGTGATACTGTATACAGTTATAGAATACTCACATATTGTATATTATATTTATTCTGATGACTATTGATTTTTTATTATGTTATTGTAGCATGGTTGTGGTTGTGCTGCACTTTATTTGAGGTTTTTGCTTATAGGTGATTGAACGCACTTGTGTGCTTGGCTGCACCACTTTTGAGTATTCACATTTATATTGGGGCTTTTTGTAAGCTCGGAGCAATTGTTGTTTTTTTAGTTTCCTGTCCATAGATGTTGTGACTGAATTTGTTTTCCTTTTACAACATTTTTTAAATGTATTTTTACTTGATAACCCTGCCAGTAACACACTTCCTATCGATGTTGATGATTTTCAATCAATATGTACTATAACTAGGAAGGAACAGCATTGCCACCCTACGACAGGAAGTTTGTTAGGAATACAGAATACCTCCCCCTTTTATCATCTCCATAACATAGGAGGGAATAGTTTCCAGGTTAACCTAGACAGGCAGATAAGTTGTATTGCAAAATGCGCAGGGGAAAAAAAATCAACAGTTTTTTGTACTTATTGAACAGATATAAAAAAATACTTTCAATGGTATACTGAATTTACCAGACCATAGGAAGAAAATAAGAGATATAAGATATATGTTCATTATTATTATTTACATACACTTTAAAGCCTATTTTATTTATGTTTAGTTAATATTAACCCTAGCATTTTTTCAATGTTGACAATTATTGGCTAACATTGGCATTTTAAGCTAGAAAATTTATTAAAAACTTCTGTTATATTTACATTTTTTAACACATTTACATTTTTTTTTATTAAGTTTAGGGATATCATAAGTGGCTAAAAAAACACTCCCTATGTGATTGCATTGGGAAGGTAACAGGTCCAGCTCCAGCCAATTAAACACAGACTGTGCTTGATCTGGGATTTTACCAGCTCCGAACCCAGAAGTGCTCAGAGTACTTCCATGTTCACACTCTGCAAGGGACATCATGGCATTGATATTCCTTAATGTCCTTCTGCTTCTCATCCTGACAGAAAAGGAGGAGCAGGAGAGCCCAAAAATCATATGCTAGGGAAGGGGAGGGTTGGCAGGGGGAAGAGAGGCACCCTACAAGTCCTGTATAAGTGATCAGCAACCCAGATCATTTTTATTAAATAGCTAAGAAGAACCAGCTAAGCAAATGAGAAACAAGCACAAGGATACTCCTGCAGCTGTAAACTTGTTTTGATGCTTTCAAAGCCAAGACGTATGGAGTACATCCTTGGTAACCAATTTATTCAATATGCTGTACATTTAGTTTGAGGTTTATTCTAAATGATGTACTCATATTTAAAACTAGCAAATAAAATGCAGTTGCACTATATATTGTTTTATAAATAAATATATTAAATATAATAAATATATTATAAATTATAAGTAATAATATAGTACATATTGCTTGCAAAGCATAAATAATGCTTTGCAAGCAATATAATAAAGTATATTGCAATATATTTTATTTATTCTAGTAATGAATTTAAGCGCTGGATTAGATGCACCAATATTAAGAATTTTGATTATGGCTAAATGGTATTTTAAATGGTTCTGTTTACAATTTCCATTTAGTAATTAATGATACATATTTACAATTGCAGAATTCACTACCCCCTTTAGCAGGATAGCTTTTTCATCCCATACTTTCATATAGATAATTTTCTGTTTGAACTTTAAGGTACAATAAATAATAACAATGCTTTAAGCAAAGCAAAGTATTATATTCTCTACTTAAACTTTTTTTCTGGAGCTCCAGCAGACACAAATTGAACTGGTCCACTTTGAAACCTCCTAAGCATTTGAGGGCCCTGCCATACTTCAATATATATTTCCCATATTTTCAACCAGAGCACTGCTAAAGCCCCTGGTACTGCCCCTCTGTCACGTACCTGATAGGAGACTGAGATAATGAGGTTGGCCTCTCTTGTATCAATAGCCCAGGCCCCACTATAAGTGGAACAGATGGTGCAGAGGGACAGGAGGAACAAGTGCTGACAGGTGTTGCTGGAAGAACTTGGAGTAGGGGATGCAGACAGGAACAGTCGGGCAGGAGACCAGGTCAGGAGCAGCAGCCAATCATGATAAGCCAGCTGAGGTAAAATGAGCACTCTGCATGCACTGCAGTTTCTGGATGTAAGGCTTGTGAGAGATTTCAGCAGACTGAAGACAGGAATGCATTGTAATGAATGGGACTCGGAAATAATGGCACTCGGAAATAATGTGAAGCCAAATCAGAGACAGAAGTAAAGTTATAAGAGCAGCCAAGGTCAGCAGTGGGCAGGCAACACAGCACAGAGGCATAGGCAGAAGGATATTCAAGAATGGAGCCGAGGTCAGGAATGGGTAATCAGAATCCAAGATCAGGTCAAGAGCAAGCCGAATCAGTAACAAAGGTCAAACACAGGATACAAGCAAGGCACAGGAACAGCTGAAGACCAGTCAGCACAGAACATGAGCAAAGGTATCCTTTAAATAGTCCTGCTGGTACCCAGATGGGGTGGCAGGCTTCACCTCTTGTCAAGGTCACAATCTAGTGCACTTCTACAAGGCCTGCATATGTTTAAGCATTGTTTATACCTGAAAATATTTTCTACATTTCTACTGTTCCCACTTTGTATGCTTAATTAAATGTATAATATGTTACCTATTTTGAATTGTACATTGTGGAACTCGATAAAAATCTATGGTTAAAAAAATAGCCCTTCTGGCGCCAATGGGAACTGTGTATGTAAGCATGAGTGTGTTTGCATTCCTGCGCCTGGTTGCCATTCTGTAGGAAACACTGTGTGCATATCTGTGTGCAAGACATTCCACAGGAATTCCCTGACACCCTCCACTAGACCCTATGGCCATTACAAGTTGCGGATTTAAAGATTAAACCACCTTACAGTCATCAAACCTGACACTGACTCAGTGTCTCAAGATATGGGATAGATAAATAAGGTATTCCAGGGGTTAATCGTCACACTCCACTTAGGCAGAATCAATCTTTAACCTATTGCTGGCTGCCCCATGTACAGTATCTCACAAAAGTGAGTACACCCCTCACATTTTTGTAAATATTTTATTATATCTTTTCATGTGACAACACTGAAGAAATTACACTTTGCTACAATGTAAAGTAGTGAGTGTACAGCTTGTTTAACAGTGTAAATTTGCTGTCCTCTCAAAATAACTCAACACACAGCCATTAATATCTAAACCACTGGCAACAAAAGTGAGTACACCCATAAGTGAAAATGTCTAAATTGGGCCCAATCAGCCATGTTCCCTCCTCAGTGTCATGTGAACTGTTAGTTTTACAAGGTATTGGGTGTGAATGGGGAGCAGGTGTGTTAAATTTGGTGTTATTGCTTTCACTCTCTCATACTGGTCACTGGAAGTTCAACATGGCACCTCATGGCAAAGAACTCTCCGAGGATCAGAAAAAAAGAATAGTTGCACTACATAAAGATGGCCTAGGCTATAAGAAAATTGCCAAGACCCTGAAACTGAGCTGCAGCATGGTGGCCAAGACCATACAGCGGTTTAACAGGACATGTTCCACTCAGAGCAGGCCTCGCCACGGTCAATCTAAGTGAGTGCAAGTGCTAAGCATCATATCCAGAGGTTGTCTTTGGGAAATAGATGTATGAGTGCTGCCAGCATTGCTGCAGAGGTTGAGGAGGTGGGGGGTCAGCTTGTCAGTGCTCATGCCATATGCCGCACACTGCATCAAATTGGTCCGCATGGCTGTCATCCCAGAAGGAAGCCTCTTCTAAAGATGATGCACAAGAAACAAACAGAAGCAAACAGTTTGCTGAAGACAAGCAGACTAAGGACATGGATTACTGGAACCATGTTCTGTGGTCTGATGAGACCAAGATAAACTTATTTGGTTCAGATGGTGTCAAGCGTGTGTGGCGACAACCAGGTGAGGAGTACAAAGACAATTGGGTCTTGCCTACAGTCAAGCACGGTGGTGGGAGTGTCATGGTCTGGGGCTGCATGAGTGCTGCCAGCACTGGGGAGCTACAGTTCATTGAGGGAACCATGAATGTTAACATGTACTGTGACATCCTGAAGCAGAACACGAT
Organism: Lithobates sylvaticus; assembly: GCA_028564925.1. NCBI lineage: Eukaryota > Metazoa > Chordata > Amphibia > Anura > Ranidae > Lithobates > Lithobates sylvaticus. The sequence continues at coordinate 284,976,939 of CM053028.1, read as the reverse complement.
CCCCTCCCTTCGGAGACTGGGCCGCAGGGCAGTATTCGAACATGATAATGACCCCAACACACCTCCAAGACAACCACTGCCTTGCTAAAGAAGCTGAGGGTAAAGGCAATGAACTGGCCAAGCATGTCTCCAGACCTAAACTCTATTGAGCATCTGTGGGGCATCCTCAAATGGAAGGAGGAGGAGTGCAAGGTCTCTAACATCCACCAGCTCTGTGATGCCAACATGGAGGAGTAGAAGAGGACTCAGTGGCAACCTGTGAAGCTCTGGTGAACTCAGAAAATAATGGTGGCCACACAAAGTATTGACACTTTGGACCCAATTTGGACATTTTCACTTAGGGGTGTACTCACTTTTGTTGCCAGTGGTTTAGACACTAATGGCTGTGTGTTGAGTTACTTTGAGGGGACAGCAAATTTACACTGTTATACAAGCTGTACAATCACTACTTTACATTGTAAAAAAGTGTAATTTCATTGTTGTCACATGAAAAGATATAATAAAATATTTACAAAAATGTGAGGGTGTACTCACTTTTGTGAGATACAGTAAATATATATATACACACACATACTGTATATATGTTTATATCTCTAATGTGAATAAAGCTGTGTATAGAAAATGTTGCTGGGAGAGATGTGAACATACACAGACCTTCCCAAAGCACTTTCATCATCCCATCATCAGTTACTCACAGCAACACAATAATATTTTTTTCTTTCCACGACTGTCTTTAAGCTAGCTGTGCTTTCAGTTGTATACAGCACTGGTGCAAGGATTTTTGACACCCTAGGTGAAACCTCATTTTGCAGCCCCCATTGGCTCCACCCCTGGTAGTACAGATACAGAAAAACCTTACAAAGGACCTCAAAATTACAAAAGCCCAAAGTGAAAAATTAGTTTTATCACATGAAAAACATAGGTGTACTATGATATACTGGTATAAATATTTGTGATGTAGCCAGGGATAGACATTCTTAAATATGTGCATTGGTTTGTGTTTGTTTTTCTTTGTTATCCTTTCCCTTAGAGATTGTGTTTTTTTAACATTTTGCTAAAACATTTGTGAATCAGTACTGCTGGGACCTTCAAGATTGTTGAAAAATGTATCCTGAAAAATTGTATGTTAGGGCAAAGAACAAAAGTATCACAGACAGTACTAAATTGTCGCAAGTGCACTAATATGGCTACAATCACCTCCAAATATTTTTTACTTTTAAATCAGGTCTCTTTTAATAGCAAGTAAATGGAAATTCCATTATTGGAAATATGTGTTTACAAACGGTTTTTATTATGAGTAAGGTCATAGTACAAGATTTTGACAGTGGTGGAAAATGTACAAGTGAAGGATTCATTTAGATAATACATTATAACTGAGAAAAGACATATCACATGACAGGATACACTCATTTGATTATAAGTCTATGTAACATTTGCGTGGATAGATCTTCATGCAAAGACAAGATCTTCATTGGAGGGTGCAGAGTAGAATTTTAAAGCAGAGTTCCACCCAAAAGTGGAACAACTGACTTGTCTGAATTACCAGTCACATTTATTGAAATGTCTACTTTTGATATATTTATGTTCTATGATATGCAAAATGTACTGAACATATAATTTTTTTACAAGTTAAAGCCCTTACATTTTTACTCTGCCATAGAAGCCCATATGATAAAAAAGAGATTGGATAGGGTAGAAAACTACTCACTTAGCAATTAATATTCCACTTCCTACTCTCATTTTTTTTTTTGGTTAGGAAAGATTGTTACATTCTTTCTGAAATGACCCTGGAGTTTTTGTCTCAACATCTTTCCTTGAAGGGACATGTTCCGCACATTTATTATTCTCTGCATGAAAGGACACTTATGCCTGCTCGGAATTTGCTCTACTATAATTTCCATTTATGTTCCCCTTGTCCTATCATCTTCAGCTCTGAAAATGGTACTGTGTGTTGACATTATCTACTCCATTTAGGATTTTAAATGCTTCAATTAAATCTCTTCTAAAGTGATTTTCTTCTTTCCAAACCTCATAGATGTAGATTTTCAAGCTTGTCCTTATGCCTCATTCTTTCAACCTTGTCACCTTTTCACGCACACAGCATCTTATCTTTAATATGAAGGGTAAAATTGTACAGTATCATACAGAGTATAGTCCCAGAAGAGTACTGTAGGAAAAATACTTTTTTTCTTCATAATGACATGCTCAATATGGATTTCAAATTCTCAAATCTAGAGCAAATTCTCCGAGACTCAGAGGTCATAAAAATGATTCCTCCTGACTTCTTGAGCTTTTTGAGCTTATATAATGTCATTCTTATATATATTAAACAATAAGAAATAGCCCTGACTTGTATAACATACATTATATATATATATATATATATATATATATATATATATATATATATATATATATATATATCACTACATGTGTGTATTAATATAGAAACCTCATAGTGTGTATATATGTATATGTAGGTACATAAGTCCATTGTGCCATAGTACATCAATGTAGATGTGAACTGGCTCTTGATCTGTTGAACATTACATTTGGAACATTTGGAACTGGCTCTTCAGCTGTCCAAGTTAGAAATGTTTTTATGTTATAAAATATAAGAATTTCAGCAAGTAAAATTGTATAGAAACCGTTTAATTGACCCTTGAAATGTCTTTTTACCCTCCTACTCACTGACATTATTCCTTATTGATAGTGTGATTGAAAAGTTGCTACTTTTTAATAAACATTTTCATTTAATCTATGATATATTAAATCAATGGATGGGGTCAAAAAAATGCAATATAACTTATTGCTAAATCAAATCATCTATATATTGTGGTAATTTATGTAATTACAGAAAGACAAGTTATAGAAACTTCTACCCTGCAGATTGGTACTGCAAAGGGGTAACAATTGCTTACCACACTGCTCTTTTTGAGCAGTCAGAGAAAGACATAATGTTTGCAAGGGCCTGCCCACTTTAAATTTTTTTCAGAAATATATATATATATAGATATATATATATATATATATATATATATATATATATATATATATATATATATGAATATTGTACCTAGTTGTCCTTCCAGTCCCTCCATCCATGGATCTTGGGGTAAATATTATTTTGATAGCTGCGCTAACACATCCACCTAATATGTAAAAGGTCAATATATATATATATATATATATATATATATATATATATATATAACAACTATACATAGTCCGCAATAGACAATAACATCACCAATGTGGAAAAGACTGAACAAGATATATTTCACTTGGTAAAATTCCTCTCGTGATGCAAGTGGTTCATACCACACCATAGGGATATCCCTCCACCACATAAAGTGCACACTTACCAAATAGAAAACGTTATACCGCTTGTTGCATAATACCCTGCTATGGCCTTTATCCTCATTGGAGAAACCAAATGGGTTTCCTCCAGGTACTCTGGTTTCCTCCCACACTCTAAAAACATGCTGGTAGGTAAATCAGATCCTGTCTAAATTGGCCCTAATATGTATGAATGTGTGTTAGGGACCCACACAAACACAACCCCATGTTAAAAAAATAAATACAAAATTCTTAATTTCCAAATAAGGATCATCTCTCGTTTAGAGAACAGTGAGTGGGGCATGGTGGTGGGAAGAAATTAGCAGCAGTACAAGCAACTTCCTGTAGGGGCGTGATGTCATTCCTGTGTGCTGGCCACCTCTTCTGGGAACCAGATATGCACCACAGCTACATACCTCTGCGCACACAGCAGTTGCGCATCTCACATACACAGCGGTTGCGCATCTAGAAGCATTTGGCGCATCTAGCTGCAGGAACCCAATTTTTAGGGAAGTTAATAGTAAAGCCGATGCAGATTTCCAGGACTGGACTAACACATGTTTATAGTGAAAGGCAACTGGTGTTATCTATTAAACAAGGTCTAAATGGGCCATTAACATGCATCACAGTTGAAGGAATGTGTCTTTGCAAAGTTAAACTGAATGAAATCCTTTCTTATTTTTGCTTTGGGATAGAGTGCAGAGTCTTTAGAAGTCTTGTCAGTTTTTGGGGATGTCTGCACCCCTGATAGGGTAAAGACACCTCACAAATTTTGCCACTTTCTCCTTCAAATTTATTCACTTCCTGTCACATAGCCAAACAGGAAGTGAGGGTAAAACCCTACCAATGTCTTCCCTTGGGGACACACAGGTCAATCTAAATAGTTTCCCCATTAGGTAAATTGCACTCTAGCATTTTTAGCATTTTAGCATTATTAGATATCCTGGGCTTTGGGGTTTATTTACGAAAGGTAAATCAACTTTGCACTACAAGTACACTTGGAAATGCAGTTGCTGGAGATCTGGGGGGGGGACATACAAGGAACAAAAAAAAGCAGCTTTGCTTTTACATGATTGGATGATAAAATCACCAGTGCTTTCCCTCAGATTTACAGTAAGTACACTTGTATTGCAGAGTGGATTTGCCCTTAATAAACCCCAAAATACCTAATAATGTGGGGTGTACACATCAAAGTGCCTGAGTGCAATTTTCCTAATCAGGACACTAGTTAGATTGACCTGTGTGTCCCCAAGGAGAGACAACGGTAGGGTTTTTCCCTCACTTCCTGTTTGGCTATGTGACAGGAAGTGAAACCAATTTTCAGAAAAGGGACACAAAACCCAACCTAAAAAAGACAAGCAGGGGTTCTAATAATGACTTGGTTTCGCTCAAATGCCCACAATTAGAATAGGATTGTCTTGAGCTCGATTTTAGCTCAGTGCTTCTCAACCCTGTCCTCAAGTACCCCCAACAGGCCATATTTGCAGGTTTTCCTTCATCTTGCCCAGGTGGTTTAAATCACAGTCAATGGCTTGGTATTTTGGACAGCTATTTTAGCAAAGATAAATTCCCAAAACATGTCCTGTTGGGGGTACTTGAGGACTGAGGCTGCAAACCACTGCACTAAAATGGAAAATTGAATACTTACTGCTGTGTAATTTTCCTTTCCTGGTCACTATCCATGGCAGCATTTGCACAATCCATGCATATGCTACCATGAAGGCACCAGGAAAGTAACTTTTAGACAAAATCACACCTTTGTTTTGCCATGCCAATCAGCCTAGTTAAGCTGCAGCTGGGAAATCTGTTGCATGAAAACACATAAAACATAAAAATTTGCTACAAGTTTTATTGGTAAACAAAACAGGACTTGGAAAAGAGCAAGGAAAGCAAACAACACATGTATGTCAATTTGAGACACTAACAGAATATGGTTTTGAGGTCTGACCATTTTGCAGAGGAAATTAACAGGAGTGCGCCCACAAATGGACATCTATTAAGGATTTAAACATTAGTCACAACATCTTGGGGGAAGATTTTGCAAAATAATGCAGACAATTAAATCAAAGTGAAACAACCTACAAACGACACACATTGACAACATCAAAAATATTTCTGGGGAAAATATCCCTCTCCAACCAACAAAATACAATAAACCAAAGTAAAAAAACTTGCTTTAAAACACATCTGTTTTGCAAAGACGTAAAAAAAAAAATACAAAGAGAAAATACATGTGTTACAAACTCTATAATGACACTCAAATGTAGTCTCTTGCCAACCCCACACACACAATCTTGCTGCTTTTCAGGGCAAGGTAAAGAATGCTATCTGAAAGCTTTATATAACATAGCGTGCTAATGAGGCAATTGAAAACACGTACACAGTGCATAAAACACACAAAAATGCAAGTTCACTCAATGTAGAGACAGAACGTCAAAGTGGGTACACCTGTTAAGTCCCTGAGCATGCCCAGACCAACCCAAATGCAGCTAGCATAAAATAAGCCACCCCCTGTCCAAAATTAAGCACATCATCCAGCATGCTCCAAAATTACAGATGGAACAACCCCCCCCCCCCTCGGTCCAGGGGGGCAAACAAAGAGCCTAACATGGGCAGAAGTTATACAACAAATACCATTGTAGTCTATGGGAACTGACTTAATTTTGCTAGTCCCCACTTGGCTGGCTTGTCTTCTAGTTATTGGCCTTAAAATTGGTATGGGGGCCCAGGTCCCACCCTAAGTGACATATATCAATGTCACCAATTTGGACAACCCTAAAAAATGAAACAAGGAGAAGTGCCTTTAAAAATGCAAAATTGCTTAAAAGCTAGTAACTTGGGGGGGGGGGGCGTATCTGTAGCATGTATCCAAAATGCTGCTTCAAAGATGTACGGCTTTAGATAAAAGTAACAAATATACATTGCAGCTGCAAGATTTTAACACAAAGCAAGAAATAACCTCCCTCCAATACATACAAGACTATTTGGGTCTGTTAAGGCTTAAAATGAGAACCCCCACGTGAACAATACCACCCCAAACTCAAAAAACATTTTGCCCCTCCCACACACTAACAACCCCCTAGCCAAACACACAGCAAGCCAGCCCATGAAAGGGGGGGTGGATGCTTGGGGCAGGAAGGGCTCAGGCACCCCAAAAGTCAACCACCTTGTTCCCATATTCAGGGCCTCTTCCACACAAGCCTAGGCTGGGGTTGTGGGGGGCTGCAGACAGGGGGCTTAGTGAAATATGGAAAGCCCATTTAAACTAGCGCAGGGATAAGCAATTAGCAGACCTCCAGCTGTTGCAAAACTACAAGTCCCATCATGCCTCTGCCTCTGGGTGTCATGCTTGCGACTGTCAGAGTCTTGCTATGCCTCATGGGACTTGTAGTTCTGCAACAGCTGGAGGTCCGCTAACTGCATATCTCTGAACTAGTGGGTACAAGGTGCTTTGTGGTTGGTATTGTGCTAAGCCCAACATGCCCCAAATGCAGCCACCTATGTTGAGTGCATGTGGCCTTGTATGGTTCAGGAGGGGGTTAGGCGATCACTTTTATCGCCCCTTTCCTAGTTGGCCCTGTTGTATGCTCTGAAAAAGGATGTGGTTTGGATTGGTGAAGGCAGCTCCCAGCCTTTGGAGAATGGAGTGGAGTGGAGTTCCCCTTTAAAAGCAAAAGCTAGACCATCGAAATCCAAGGGGTTAGAGGGGGAGACAAGAGCATTGTAGAATGGAGTGTGAAATTCCCCTTTAAAAGCAAAAGTTAGCTGAAAGAAATCATATGCATTAGAAGGGGGAAGATAAGAGCATTGTAGAATGGAGTGTGGAGTTCCCCTTTAAAAGCAAAAGCTAGCCCAGGTAAATCATATGCATTAGAGGGGGAAGGCTAAATGCCTTATTAGGAGGAGCTAGAGGAGCGAGAATCTTTTTACATAATTTTAACAAGGTGCATGTCACATGTTGGCAACATAACATACTAACATGACCTGTGTGCAAATATCCTTAAAAAAATACATAAAGGTGAACCAGCGTAAAAATAAAAATGTCAAGTTTAGAGGTGCGCCCGTTCAACCCACGCAATTGCATTTACGTTGCTTGACATTTACTGAGATTTTGGCCGCACATTGAACAAACGCATTTGAACGAGCACAAGAGCCGCTTGCACATGCACAGTGCCTACGTTTCGCACTAGCAGTAGTGCTTATTCATAGCTTACTGCTAGCTGTGTTCTTTGTTTTTTGATGTGAATTTTTTAAAATAAAGAAAGGCGTTTTTTTTCAAGAGTGCGGCAGTCCAGAGTTTGTTCCTGTTCATATATTTAAAACAAGGAATAAGGATAAATCCGCCACAATCCAAATTCCAACCGCTGCACCACGGAAAATAAACAGAGAGAAATAAATAAAATAAAATAAACACTAAAAGCAGCCACTTAAAGAGATATGTATGGAGATGGGTATTTCAGGTGATAATCAGAACTGGATTGAAGCCTGAAAAAGTAGCGCTAAAAAATATCTAGATATACATAAAATTGCAAAATAAACAGCAATCATACAATAACATAAGTGCATCAACCCACGTGATAAGTGAAAGTGATACAAAAAAATGTGTAGAATGAGATATATAAAAAAATATATATATCAGGGAAAAATGTGCAATATTGCTAAAAAAATATATATAATGTTCCAGCAAAAGGTAAGAAAAACAATCCAAATGTTGAATAAAAGGAAAAGAGTGAACAGTCCTTCTGATGTGACCGTGAATCTTCTCAAATTAATATATAGACAGTCTTCTTGCCATCCACCACACCTGTGCTCAATGTGCCAATCCCATAGGAGACTCACTCACCACAATTTTTGCCCGCACTTTCGTGTCGGGCAAATCAGCATAAAAGATCTCAAACAGCCAGTTGATAGTCTTCCTGTATACTCCACTTAGTGTTAGTAATATAGCTCCACATGTAAAAATAAAAGTGCCCCAATAGTGTGATAACGTGAAAGAAATTTAATAGCACACTAAAATAAAAGCTTCAATCAATTCACTCACATTTTGAACAGATATTAACCAGCAAAAATAGTTTCAACCAAGCAGATGTCACTCCAATCACTATAACTTTTGCAAGTCCACTTCACGGCAAAGATACACAAAGTGTTCACGGCGGACCCGAGGTGTGTGCGATAATGTACTTAAGATCTCACCATCTCCCCTCCGTCAAGTGTCCACAAAGTAAGGAAAAACCACCACCGTTTAGAAAAAAATGTTCAAGTTCACTGTAGATGAACGTCGCTTAGCCACGCCCCGACATGTTTCGTCACACATAGGACTTAATCATGATGTGTCAATCGTATATAAATATCCGTCCCCTCCCTCCCATTGGTGGAATGCTGATTGGGCTGCCAGAGCCGACGCACGCAATGCAAGTCCGCATGACGACCCGTGTGGCACCACTCCCCATAGCCGTGTGGCCAATCCCCACACAGCTCGTATTCATCGCTCTGCTTCCCTCATGCGCATGCGCATAGGCTGCCCCACTCGTACGCATGCGCACAATGCGCGCTCTGCGTCGGCGCTATTGGTGGATCAGATGACCTATCAAAACAGGGCTACACCGATCAGGTGACTCAAGCGCAGCACCTTAACGTGTTCTGCGTTGTACCCAGTCCAGCATTCAAGCCTATTTCAGACAACCTGTCACATAAAGGGCCCATCATATCGGCGTCTGTAGCCCCTATTAGTATATTGGTCTAAAACCATACACACACCTCGCGTCCCCGTTTACATGGGAGAAGGTACATAGTCTGGAGTAATGGGATAATCAAAAAATAATAACATATTGCTAAAAATCAAGTGAATGATAGCCAGCATGTTAGAAATAAAATATTCAAAGGTATTGAACTTATTAAAAGCAAAATACACATCCCAATTGTATATTACTACCCTTAAAGGTATAGCAGTAACAGACATAGAGATAAAGATAAAAATATATCTAACATTATGTATATAAAAATGAAGATAAAAATACAATAAAAATGAAATTAAAAATAAAATAAAATAGAATAGAATAGAGTGGCCGGTACTCCCTCAAATATATATTACTAAGCTGATCTTATATTGTTATTATAAATCTAGCAATATAATTAGAGGGCAATAAACAATAAAATATTGTTGGTTATATTATCATATATTGATTATGTACCAGACATTGTATCTTGTGCATCAAACAAATCAAATAATTGTATCAAAAGCAATGTATTGTAATGGTTACCTCTATAGGGTTGGTTACGGAATAAAGCGTCACATATAACACTCCCTTCTCCTATAAGCCAAGAAAGCCTAGCCTACTGGTATGTGGTTTCCCCCAAGAAGGCCATGTTCACTGTGGTCATGAAGATCAGGAGGCTAAAGAAATGAAGCACAAAGGAGTTCCAGGTGTGCAGTTGTCCACAGGGGATGACTGGGAATGGCATCTTGTAGGAACATTGTCAATCAGATGTGCAGATGGGTCAGTTTAGGTGTAGGCAGAGACAGAGTCAGCATATGGGCAAAGGATCAGTCCAGGCAACAGACAGAAACATGATCAATAAACAGGCAAATCAGGAATACTAATTCTAGCTACACTGATCTGGCATTACTGTGGCTGGTGTGGTAGTGATCGGTAAAATGTAATTGGCTGCAATATTAGGGTTCGTTTACACATAAGGTTGGGGGTGGTAAAACCTTACAGTTTAGCCAGGGTTTTACCACCCCAACCACTCCCCCCTTTAGCTGAAGAGGTAGTGGCTGGGGTGTACACAGGCCATGGCTGCAATGCTTTAGCTATGGAAGGAAGTATGCCCTCTGTACACCTGCTGATCTTGACCCATTCAAGTAAAAGAGTCCAAGGGGTTAAAACAGGTAATGAGGAGGCGATACAATGCCTCCTCACTGCCTGTCAAATGCTCTCTGAAGAGAGATCTGAACATAGATGGCTCATAAGAGAGCATCACACATGTCAAGAAGTTCTTATGGTGACACAATGACTGCTGTGGCGATGATCAGGAACACTGTGACTGCTGTGATGGGATCAGGGACACTGTAACTGGTGAGGTAGTCATCTGGAACACTGATAAGGGACACTATGACTAGTGTGGCGGTGATTAGGGGCACTGTAAGTCGATGGTGGGGATCAGGGACAATATGACTAGTTAACAATGATCAGGGACATTGTAACTGGTGTGGCAGCAATCAGGGACATTATAATTGCTGTGGCAGTGATTAGGGACACTATAACTGGTGTGGTGGTGAATGGGGACATTATGACTGATACGGTAATAAGGGACACTGAAATTGGTGCAGCGGTTATTAGGAATGCTGTGAGCTGGTGGAGATGATCAGGGACACTGACTGGTGACAGCATGCAAAAACATTTTTTTTTTACAATTTATATATGATGTTCACATTTTTTTTACATACTGTGATCAGAGTAGTGCAGTGTCACCATAGTGACACTTTACTACTCTGGGATGGTGATTTTTTTTTACCGAAAAATGGTTTGATAATTACTGCTAAAGTAATCATTTTAACTGTTATGAATGACTTTCATGAATGACTCATGGTTTACTCATGTGATTCTTGTGATTGGCTACAGCTATCACATGGCACATGATCATTGTGATTGGTCCTGTACCATGTGATCACTGTGGCCAATCACAGAGATCACAATAGAAAGCAATACTGTGATGAATGGATATAGCATCGTGTGACTATAGGTCGGTCTGGAGCTCCCTAGTTCTTATAACATCCTTCCAAAACACACCTTGTGTGTGCACCATGGGCTACGCTGTGGCATGGTCTATCACCACCACACAGATTTCCACACAGGATGCAATAAACTTAAAAAAAGGAATATATATCTGTTGCTGAGTTTATTTATTTTAAAGTTCTTATTTATGCAGCACTTGTAGTACCTTGATCAATCAGACTTTTTTTAAAGGTTGGAAGTATAAATAAGTATAAATAAGCCTTTAGCATATATTTTATAGCACTCAAAGTTGGGAGTAATAAATAGGCCCCTTAACATGTATAGATAAATCTAAATCAGTAATAACAATATATTTTATTCATATGGTAAAATTAGCATAATGTTTTATTGATTGTTGTGCTCTAATAGCATATGTTAGTGTGTGCATGTGTATGCTAAAAAGAACACGTTTTAATTGTATATTGCTACAACTCATTATTTTCAAATTAAAGAATGAGAATAATTCATAAAAAGCTTATGATTATCTTGTCTAAATTTCTGCTGACTGCTGCAAAGAAGTGGGAAGGCTAGCTTGGCCTGACCTGTCTACCATAAATTGTGCTAAGCACCACTAATAATTCTTGTCTCTTTACCATGTACCTGGATTTTATTTCTTAATAATTATTCAAAAATCATTTTATCATATGAAGTTAATCTTACTAATCTGTACTTTCTTTTTGCCCTCTAGCCCTAATTTTGCATTAGGACATTGGATCTGTTTCCATCTCCTACTTGCTATATATTAATGTGTAATTTTATAATGTATGCATAACTTAAAGATGATATGTTACCTCCATAGCATGCCTAGTTCTGTAAAGCAGGGGCATGGGGTTATTAGTGCTTATTTTCTGTTTGGTGATACCTTTTTAAAAAATGAAATGTGATTACAGACAAATGTAAAAATACCCATACAGGACATATATTCGAAAAAATTGGAACATAATTTTAGGCTTTGTCATTCAACTCCTTGTAGTATTTCTTTAGCTATATTGACAAGAGTTAAGGCTGTTATAGCTGCAAAGGGTGGGCCAACTTAATATTGAACCCTACCAACTAAAACTGTGATGGCATTAAAGTTCATGTGCGTGTAAAGGCAGGTGTCATAAAACTTTTGACAATATAGTGTATATACACTATATTACCAAAAGTATTGGGACACCTACCTTTACACGCACATGACCTTTAATGGCATCCCAGTCTTCAAGTGGCATTAGTCTTCCAGTTCAATATTGAGGTGGCCCACCCTTTGCACTTATAACAGCTTCAACTCTTCTGGGAAGGCTGTCCACAAGGTTTAGGAGTGTGTCTATGGGAATATATATAAAAGAATTTCGCGCAATATATAGCTAAAATAAAAGTGCAATAAGGAATACTCCAATAGTAATACCACTACTACTGGTGAAATGAAATAAATATTACAGTACTAATAGACATCAATGTCTACATACAGTAGTACATAAAGTGACGGGTGCTTATGTGCAAAACCATTAGGTACCATATAAAGTGCTGTGAGATACAGATATAGATAAATTCAAACAATCAAATAAATTAAAACAATCACAGTGCATTCAAGTGCTATGCAATTAAAGTGCTGTGCCATTAAATACTTAATAAGAAGCATCAATTAATGGATGAGTAATCAATAATAGGTGAATGGTTATCACATGTTGATGGAAAAAAGTGTCAGACAAAATAAGCAATAAATATATATAGTCCCAGGTTGGATAAAATATATATGAATGAGCAGTGTCCAAGTTAATGCATCCGGTCCTGATGGTGTATTTAGTCAGGTACCGTGTTCGCTTTAGTTAGGCAGTAATTAGATATTCCATTCATTCAGGTTATCAGCATTAACTGCATGATATGAATATTAAATCCTGTATGTTTTCTGCAGCGGGTACTTGGTCCTGATTTTCATAAAATTCAATCCAATCACTAGTCTCTCAAAACTCTCACCTCAAATCTGAAAGGTTGTAGCTTTTCGGGCATATCCTATAGCCCCATGGATTGTGGATACAAGTTGTTCAGCATAAAACTGGTAAGAGTAAAAAACTTCTCCTTTAAGGGCGTTTAAAATCTTGATTCCTGCAGTGCTCAGTGTCCGGACAAGACAAAGGGCAAAGAAACAAGAAAGGGAAGCCTCCACTAGTGTAGTATCTTAATTAAGTATGGGCAAGTTTATTAAGGTACAATGGGTGGACTCTTACATTAAAATCAAGTTTTAAAAGCAAAAAACGGCATAGACATATAAAGAAATGAATCACTCCTAGGCGTTCTCAGCGCCTTCTCACGTCTCACGTCTCCTCTGCCTGCGGCCACTCCCTACGCGTTACGACACGTCACGTGTCTTCATCTGGGGAACCGGATTGGCTAATTGGGCTTAGTTTATATTGCGTATAACCGGAAGTTGGTATTCGGCCATCTTGGTTGTGGTCAGGTATCTACTAGGCGGCGGCCATTTTACCGGTGGTTTAGTTATTAGGGCGGATATGTTTTTTAACAATGCGTTCCACCTCTGCGTTCCACCGTTATGGCAGCCATTATCCTGTAGGTTTGTGGATTGTTAAAACGAGTATGTTTTCAACAATGCGTTCCACCTCTGCGTTCCACCATTATAGTGGCCATTATTTTATGAATAAATTGATGGTTAAAGTTACCTACCGGGAATATTGTAGTGTAATGTTATTACGTCCCGGGACTAGGGGGTGTAATGGTCATGTTATACTGTCCCCACCTGGGTAAAGTATATATGTTAATAAAGGCCACATGTATATAATAATACACGTCTAAATTGCATATAGGTTACTCCTAATGGTGGTGTGCTTATTAAATATCCATAAATAGACCTTAAAGACAATAATGGTTATAGATAGGTTAATAGTATTTAAAATGGATAATTTCCTATATGTAAATATTCTATTTAATCCCAGTAAATGCTGATATTCCTAAAATTGGGTTAGTCATTCAGTACTGGATAATATCCTATATATAGAGGATCTATTTATAACCAATGCTTGGATAATAATAATATTGCCCTGTCATCGGACATGGTGGGGATATTACAAATGCCAAAGTTATGGTACAGTAGCAATATATAAATAATTAAAAATGTTAAAAATGTTAATAGAATCTATAATACATAAAAAATGCATAAAAAATGTGTGTAGTATTCTACTATATGTACCCTAAGCACATCTGTAGAATAATAACTAGATATACTATCTAGGATGTTAGAGTGAGAGAAAGCCTTGAGGTACCTTCAATTAAAAATATGATACATATAAAAACAGTCCATCATATTTGACCAATGTATATAGTGCAGCATACACAAAACGTAGATCGGCCTCTCTAGGCTATATGTATATATAGAATGTTATGATGGATCGTACAATAAAATGGGTGAAATATAAGTGCTGAAGTGGGTTTATATGGAGGCATGTTTTTAGGATATTATTTCATCCACTGACTTCTTGTGTATATTCGTGTGGGCATATGAATACTAGCTCCTTCTTTCAGAATACTTATTCCAGAGTTGTTCAGAAGTTACTTAAAAAACAGTTCAGATCGAACTCGACATTGAGTCCTCCAGGGGTGAGAGTACGCATGGTGTGAATCCATCTCGATTCTTTTTGGCTGATTGTTCGTATTTTGTGACTGCCTCTCCATGCTTTGTTGTATTTCTCTATTCCCCAGAATTGCAGGGAAGATGGGTCTTTGTTATGTTTTAAAGCAAAGTGCTTTGACACGTTATGTTTAGGGAACCCGCGTCTGATATTTCGCACATGTTCCTCTATTCTTACTTTAAGTGCCCTTTTTGTTCTTCCCACATATTGTAAGTTGCAACTGCATTGTAGTACATACACAACTCCCTCTGTATTACATCCTATAAAGTCTCTTATTTTATGGGTTTGTCCCGTATTAGTGGTTGTAAAATCCATTCTCTTCTTTTGGGGTTTTTGTGTATGTCTACAGGCATAACAGCTGCGGCAAGGATAGAATCCCTTCCCTGAGAAAAATGTGAAGGTTGGTTTTGGTGGCGGTTCTACTACCGATTTTACTACTAGGTCCCTAATAGTGGGGGCTCTAGTATAAATTATATTTGGTTTCTGTGGTAGTATAGTTTTTAAATCCTTATCCCTCTTCAGGATATGCCAATGCCTCTCTATTAGCTTGGCTACATCTTTATGCTGTATGTTGTAGTCCAGGATCAGACAGGGTGCCTCATTTTGGTAACTTTTTTTTGGTTTATTCTGAAGCATAGTTGTTCTGTCCATTTTACTTACATCCTGTATTTGTTTCTCTATCCATTGTTCGTCGTATCCTTTTGTTTTGAATCTTTCTCCTATTTGTTTTGCCTGGATTTGATAGTCTTCTTCTTTCGTGCAATTGCGTTTCAATCTTATTAGTTGCCCCTTTGGTATGTTGTATAACCATGGTTTGTGGTGGCAACTATTAAGGGAGAGGTAGCTATTGGTGTCTACATTTTTGAAGAACGTTTTAGTTACTATTTTATTACCTTCCAGACTGATTTTCAGATCCAAAAAATCCACCTCTTTTTCATCAATTTTCCATACCAGTTTGATATTGTTTTCATTTTCGTTTAGTTGCGTAAGAAATAGTTCTAATGCATTTCTGTCTCCGTTCCACACGATAATTACATCATCGATGTATCTTTTATACAAAGTGAGTTCTGCTGGGGTATCTTTATATATTGTTTCTTCTTCCCATTGGGCCATGGCCCAATGGGAAGAAGAAACAATATATAAAGATACCCCAGCAGAACTCACTTTGTATAAAAGATACATCGATGATGTAATTATCGTGTGGAACGGAGACAGAAATGCATTAGAACTATTTCTTACGCAACTAAACGAAAATGAAAACAATATCAAACTGGTATGGAAAATTGATGAAAAAGAGGTGGATTTTTTGGATCTGAAAATCAGTCTGGAAGGTAATAAAATAGTAACTAAAACGTTCTTCAAAAATGTAGACACCAATAGCTACCTCTCCCTTAATAGTTGCCACCACAAACCATGGTTATACAACATACCAAAGGGGCAACTAATAAGATTGAAACGCAATTGCACGAAAGAAGAAGACTATCAAATCCAGGCAAAACAAATAGGAGAAAGATTCAAAACAAAAGGATACGACGAACAATGGATAGAGAAACAAATACAGGATGTAAGTAAAATGGACAGAACAACTATGCTTCAGAATAAACCAAAAAAAAGTTACCAAAATGAGGCACCCTGTCTGATCCTGGACTACAACATACAGCATAAAGATGTAGCCAAGCTAATAGAGAGGCATTGGCATATCCTGAAGAGGGATAAGGATTTAAAAACTATACTACCACAGAAACCAAATATAATTTATACTAGAGCCCCCACTATTAGGGACCTAGTAGTAAAATCGGTAGTAGAACCGCCACCAAAACCAACCTTCACATTTTTCTCAGGGAAGGGATTCTATCCTTGCCGCAGCTGTTATGCCTGTAGACATACACAAAAACCCCAAAAGAAGAGAATGGATTTTACAACCACTAATACGGGACAAACCCATAAAATAAGAGACTTTATAGGATGTAATACAGAGGGAGTTGTGTATGTACTACAATGCAGTTGCAACTTACAATATGTGGGAAGAACAAAAAGGGCACTTAAAGTAAGAATAGAGGAACATGTGCGAAATATCAGACGCGGGTTCCCTAAACATAACGTGTCAAAGCACTTTGCTTTAAAACATAACAAAGACCCATCTTCCCTGCAATTCTGGGGAATAGAGAAATACAACAAAGCATGGAGAGGCAGTCACAAAATACGAACAATCAGCCAAAAAGAATCGAGATGGATTCACACCATGCGTACTCTCACCCCTGGAGGACTCAATGTCGAGTTCGATCTGAACTGTTTTTTAAGTAACTTCTGAACAACTCTGGAATAAGTATTCTGAAAGAAGGAGCTAGTATTCATATGCCCACACGAATATACACAAGAAGTCAGTGGATGAAATAATATCCTAAAAACATGCCTCCATATAAACCCACTTCAGCACTTATATTTCACCCATTTTATTGTACGATCCATCATAACATTCTATATATACATATAGCCTAGAGAGGCCGATCTACGTTTTGTGTATGCTGCACTATATACATTGGTCAAATATGATGGACTGTTTTTATATGTATCATATTTTTAATTGAAGGTACCTCAAGGCTTTCTCTCACTCTAACATCCTAGATAGTATATCTAGTTATTATTCTACAGATGTGCTTAGGGTACATATAGTAGAATACTACACACATTTTTTATGCATTTTTTATGTATTATAGATTCTATTAACATTTTTAACATTTTTAATTATTTATATATTGCTACTGTACCATAACTTTGGCATTTGTAATATCCCCACCATGTCCGATGACAGGGCAATATTATTATTATCCAAGCATTGGTTATAAATAGATCCTCTATATATAGGATATTATCCAGTACTGAATGACTAACCCAATTTTAGGAATATCAGCATTTACTGGGATTAAATAGAATATTTACATATAGGAAATTATCCATTTTAAATACTATTAACCTATCTATAACCATTATTGTCTTTAAGGTCTATTTATGGATATTTAATAAGCACACCACCATTAGGAGTAACCTATATGCAATTTAGACGTGTATTATTATATACATGTGGCCTTTATTAACATATATACTTTACCCAGGTGGGGACAGTATAACATGACCATTACACCCCCTAGTCCCGGGACGTAATAACATTACACTACAATATTCCCGGTAGGTAACTTTAACCATCAATTTATTCATAAAATAATGGCCACTATAATGGTGGAACGCAGAGGTGGAACGCATTGTTGAAAACATACTCGTTTTAACAATCCACAAACCTACAGGATAATGGCTGCCATAACGGTGGAACGCAGAGGTGGAACGCATTGTTAAAAAACATATCCGCCCTAATAACTAAACCACCGGTAAAATGGCCGCCGCCTAGTAGATACCTGACCACAACCAAGATGGCCGAATACCAACTTCCGGTTATACGCAATATAAACTAAGCCCAATTAGCCAATCCGGTTCCCCAGATGAAGACACGTGACGTGTCGTAACGCGTAGGGAGTGGCCGCAGGCAGAGGAGACGTGAGACGTGAGAAGGCGCTGAGAACGCCTAGGAGTGATTCATTTCTTTATATGTCTATGCCGTTTTTTGCTTTTAAAACTTGATTTTAATGTAAGAGTCCACCCATTGTACCTTAATAAACTTGCCCATACTTAATTAAGATACTACACTAGTGGAGGCTTCCCTTTCTTGTTTCTTTGCCCTTTGTCTTGTCCGGACACTGAGCACTGCAGGAATCAAGATTTTAAACGCCCTTAAAGGAGAAGTTTTTTACTCTTACCAGTTTTATGCTGAACAACTTGTATCCACAATCCATGGGGCTATAGGATATGCCCGAAAAGCTACAACCTTTCAGATTTGAGGTGAGAGTTTTGAGAGACTAGTGATTGGATTGAATTTTATGAAAATCAGGACCAAGTACCCGCTGCAGAAAACATACAGGATTTAATATTCATATCATGCAGTTAATGCTGATAACCTGAATGAATGGAATATCTAATTACTGCCTAACTAAAGCGAACACGGTACCTGACTAAATACACCATCAGGACCGGATGCATTAACTTGGACACTGCTCATTCATATATATTTTATCCAACCTGGGACTATATATATTTATTGCTTATTTTGTCTGACACTTTTTTCCATCAACATGTGATAACCATTCACCTATTATTGATTACTCATCCATTAATTGATGCTTCTTATTAAGTATTTAATGGCACAGCACTTTAATTGCATAGCACTTGAATGCACTGTGATTGTTTTAATTTATTTGATTGTTTGAATTTATCTATATCTGTATCTCACAGCACTTTATATGGTACCTAATGGTTTTGCACATAAGCACCCGTCACTTTATGTACTACTGTATGTAGACATTGATGTCTATTAGTACTGTAATATTTATTTCATTTCACCAGTAGTAGTGGTATTACTATTGGAGTATTCCTTATTGCACTTTTATTTTAGCTATATATTGCGCGAAATTCTTTTATATATATTTCACCATTTTGTGTATTTGTGAACACACCACATTTTGCAGCAGAGCACTACTTATTTATTTATTTATTTTGACTTATACATACTCCAAGTAGCGCGAGGGACACATATCTACAGTGTCTATGGGAATGTTTGACAATAGCTAGGGACTTCTAGCTGACAGGTGAGAGTAAACAAAGGGGCATGAATAGTGTAAGAATAAATATTGGTCAATGACGTCACCCAAGAGACCCTGACCTTTAGTTTCCAAGCTTCGGGGGTAACTGGGAGCTATCATTCTCAGTGAGCTGATGTCAGGGGAAGAGTGTGTTGGCGTCTGTGCGTTTTTTTCTTTTGGTGAGTCAGCGAGCATTGTTCCTCATAATTAATGTGGATCTGAATCCTTGACAACATACTCCAATGGTTGCATAGGACCTCCAAGGTGATATTCTCTAAAATATTGCCTGTGCCATGCTCAACACAGGAAAGACAGGGGGAGATTAGAGAACTGAATGCATGGCTAAGGACTGGGTGTAAGAGGGAACCATTTGGGATGCTAGAGCACTGGGCTGAATTTTCATTGGGGTACAACCTATATGCTAAATATGGTTTGCACCTAAACAGAACCGGGTATGCTGTGATGGGTGAGAGGTTTATGGGAAGACTGGAGGAGTGTTTAAACTACGATTGAGGGGGAGAGTGAATTTGATTATAATGAGGCAGACAGGTCAGACAGGTGTGCAAAATGTGGCAATGGCTTAAAGTGTTTGTTCACCAATGCAAAAAGTCTGCCAAGTAAAACAGGAGAGTTGGAAGCATTGGTGCACTAAAAAAAACATGTTTTAACCGCTTCCCAACCGCTTCTTGTAGATATACATCCACAGAATGGACTGGCTAGGCAAAAGCACATATATATACGTCCCCTTTAATTGCCTAGCCGTGGGGTCGCGCGCCGGCGGCGGCGCGCTCGCGACCCGGTCGGGAGCTCCGTGACCACGGTCGCAAGACCAGCGGACCTGATTGCCGCTGGTGTCCCGTGATCGGGTCACAGAGCTGAAGAACGGGGAGAGGTCTGTGTAAACAAACCCCTCCCCGCGCTTCATACACTGCCTGTCATTTATCGCCTGTTCCCTGTCATCGGGAAAGCCGATCAATGACGTCAGACGTCAGCCCCGCCCCCTAATGTAAAATAAAACACAACACGTCACAGACCATAACCCCTCCCCGCCCCCTAGTGGTTAACTCTTTCACTGCCAGTGTCATTTATACAGGAATCAATGCATTTAAATAGCATTGATTGCTGTATAAATGACAATGGTCCCAAAAATGTGTCAAAAATGTCCGATGTGTCCGCCATAATGTCGCAGTCACAATAAAAATTGCTGAACGCCGCCATTACTAGTAAAAACAAAATATTAATAAAAATGCTATAAAACTATCCCCTATTTTGTAAACGCTATAACTTTTGCGCAAACCAATCAATAATCGCTAATTGCGATTTTTTTACCAAAAATATGTAGAAGAATACGTATCGGCCTAAACTGAGGAAAAAAAAATTGTTATATATTTTTTGGGGATATTTATTATAGCAAAAAGTTAAAAATATTGCATTTTTTTAAAAATTTTCGCTCTATTTTTGTTTATAGCGCAAAAAATAAAAACAGCAGGGGCGATCAAATGCCACCGAAAGAAAGCTCTATTTGTGGGAAAAAAAGGACGCCAATTTTGTTTGGGAGCCACGTCGCACGACCGCGCAATTGTCAGTTAAAGTGATGCAGTGCCGAATCACAAAAAGGGGCCTGGTCCTTTGGCTGCAAATTGGTCTGGGGCTGAAGTGGTTAATTGATATTGCTGAATTTTTTCTTCATTCTTCACATGTATGTGTTATTAATATTCCTGGCTATGTTCTCTTTCGGACAGACAGG
The DNA here is from genome assembly GCA_028564925.1 of Lithobates sylvaticus. Taxonomy (NCBI): domain Eukaryota; kingdom Metazoa; phylum Chordata; class Amphibia; order Anura; family Ranidae; genus Lithobates; species Lithobates sylvaticus. The sequence continues at coordinate 284,955,767 of CM053028.1, read as the reverse complement.
GTAAAAAGGAAAGGTGGTGGTGTATGTCTCTATGAAAGAAGTGATCCCAAAGCGAGTGTGAAAGAGGACCTAGTTGATGAAGGCTGAAGCATTGTGGGTGGAAGTGCACTGGGGTGTGCGTGCTACAAAGTTAATCCTTGGAGTTTGTTATAGGCCACCCAATGTTAATGAGGAGGTGGAGACTGAGCTCCTTGCTCAGATTGAAAGGGATGCAAGGGCTGAGACAGTTATAATAATGGGGGATTTGACTACCCAGGAAATTGACTGGAGCAATGGCACTGCATGAACAGTCAAAGCGCGAACATTTATAAACCTATTACAAGACAATTTTATGGTGCAGTTCATAGAGGCCCCAACTAGGAATGATGCTCTGCTGGACCTGGTAATCTCAAACCATGCAAAGCGTATTACCAATGTTCATATAAAATAACATATGGATAGCAAGGACCATAACATGATGTAATTTAATGTTAGCTGTAAACAACAAGCACATACCGGAAAGATAAAAACACTTAACTTTAAGAGAGTACATTTTCCAAGTATGAGGGCTTCTCTCTAAAGCCCCATACACACGGTCGGATTTTTGCATGGATTCTGTCCGATCGGACAATGTTGTTGAAAAATCAGACCGTGTGTATGCACCATCGGACAGTGTACGTCGGATTGTCCGACGGACAAAGTCCTATCTCCTGCTGGATAGATTTGCCGACAACACGGTCCGATCACACCAAATCCGATCATGTGTACGGTTGTCCGACCGGACAAAGTGCTACGCATGCTCAGATCACATTACAAGACCAAAGCTATTGGCTACTAGCCTCTACGTAGTCCCGTCGTAGGCAACAAACGTCACCACGTTCAGAATGATCGGATTTTCCGACAACTTTGTCTGACCGTGTGTACGCAAAACCAACATCAGACAAAGTATGACGAACATGGTCCGACGGACCTGGTCCTCGGATAATCCGCGCGTGTGTATGGGGCTTAAGACTTAAGCCTCGTACACACGATCAGATTTTCCGCCAACAAAACCATGGACTTTTGTCCGACTTGTGTACACACGCTCGGAAAATATGACTCCCCCATCCCCCCTCCTGCCCAGGACAATTTTCAGCTTATAGCGCTTTTGCACTTTGAAAGGCAATTGCGCGGTCATGCAACACTGTACCCAAACTTCATATAATTTTCTTCCCACAAATAGAGCTTTCTTTTGGTGGTATCACCTCTGCAGGTTTTTATTTTTTGATAAACAAACTAAAAAATACATGTTTGAAAGAAATAAGTTTTTATTTGTTTCTTTTATAAAATGTAGTTTTCTCCCTAACTGACAAGCACTGATGAGGTGGCACTGATGGGCACTGATGAGTTGGCACTGATGGGCACTGATGAGGAGGCACTGATATGTAGAATTGATGGACACTGATAGGCAGCACTGATATGCAGCACTGATGGGAACTGATAGGTGGCACTGATGGACACTGATAGGCGGCACTGATGATCACTGACAGGTGGCACTGATTGGCACAGATAGGCAGCACTGATTGACACTAATAGATGGCACTGATAGGCAGCACTGATGATGAGGTACTGACGGGTATTACTGATGGGCACTGATTGGCACTGTGGTGGGCACTGATTGGCACTGTTATGGGCACTGACAGGTGTTCCGGATGGGCACTGATTGGAATTGTTGTGGCTCCTCTCATTAGGGCTGCGCTGATAATCAATGTGCTGATTATCAGCGCAGACCCCCCCTCTGACAGGGAGAGCCGCTGATGAGCTCTCCCTGTCAGCGCGAACCGAGGAGAGACATTTACCGTCACTTCCGTTCGCGTAAATTCCGATTGTGTGTACACAATTCTGATGCACAAAGTGCCATGCATGCTCAGAATAAATTACGAGACAGAAGTGCTCGATCGGGTCACCGGGTCACAGAGCTGAAGAACGGGGAGAGGTCTGTGTAAACAAACCCCTCCCCGCGCTTCATACACTGCCTGTCATTTATCGCCTGTTCCCTGTCATCGGGAAAGCCGATCAATGACGTCAGACGTCAGCCCCGCCCCCCTAATGTAAAATAAAACACAACACGTCACAGACCATAACCCCTCCCCGCCCCCTAGTGGTTAACTCTTTCACTGCCAGTGTCATTTATACAGGAATCAATGCATTTAAATAGCATTGATTGCTGTATAAATGACAATGGTCCCAAAAATGTGTCAAAAATGTCCGAAGTGTCCGCCATAATGTCGCAGTCACAATAAAAATTGCTGAACGCCGCCATTACTAGTAAAAACAAAATATTAATAAAAATGCTATAAAACTATCCCCTATTTTGTAAACGCTATAACTTTTGCGCAAACCAATCAATAATCGCTAATTGCGATTTTTTTACCAAAAATATGTAGAAGAATACGTATCGGCCTAAACTGAGGAAAAAAAAATTGTTATATATTTTTTGGGGATATTTATTATAGCAAAAAGTTAAAAATATTGCATTTTTTTTAAAATTTTCGCTCTATTCTTGTTTATAGCGCAAAAAATAAAAACAGCAGGGGCGATCAAATACCACCGAAAGAAAGCTCTATTTGTGGGAAAAAAAGGACGCCAATTTTGTTTGGGAGCCACGTCGCACGACCGCGCAATTGTCAGTTAAAGTGATGCAGTGCCGAATCACAAAAAGGGGCCTGGTCCTTTGGCTGCAAATTGGTCTGGGGCTGAAGTGGTTAATTGATATTGCTGATTTTTTTCTTCATTCTTCACATGACTGTGTTATTAATATTCCTGGCTATGTTCTCTTTCGGACAGACAGGGTAAAAAGGAAAGGTGGTGGTGTATGTCTCTATGAAAGAAGTGATCCCAAAGCGAGTGTGAAAGAGGACCTAGTTGATGAAGGCTGAAGCATTGTGGGTGGAAGTGCACTGGGGTGTGCGTGCTACAAAGTTAATCCTTGGAGTTTGTTATAGGCCACCCAATGTTAATGAGGAGGTGGAGACTGAGCTCCTTGCTCAGATTGAAAGGGATGCAAGGGCTGAGACAGTTATAATAATGGGGGATTTGACTACCCAGGAAATTGACTGGAGCAATGGCACTGCATGAACAGTCAAAGCGCGAACATTTATAAACCTATTACAAGACAATTTTATGGTGCAGTTCATAGAGACCCCAACTAGGAATGATGCTCTGCTGGACCTGGTAATCTCAAACCATGCAAAGCGTATTACCAATGTTCATATAAAATAACATATGGATAGCAAGGACCATAACATGATGTAATTTAATGTTAGCTGTAAACAACAAGCACATACCGGAAAGATAAAAACACTTAACTTTAAGAGAGTACATTTTCCAAGTATGAGGGCTTCTCTCTAAAGCCCCATACACACGGTTGGATTTTTGCATGGATTCTGTCCGATCGGACAATGTTGTTGAAAAATCAGACCGTGTGTATGCACCATCGGACAGTGTACGTCGGATTGTCCGACGGACAAAGTCCTATCTCCTGCTGGATAGATTTGCCGACAACACGGTCCGATCACACCAAATCCGATCGTGTGTACGGTTGTCCGACCGGACAAAGTGCTACGCATGCTCAGATCACATTACAAGACCAAAGCTATTGGCTACTAGCCTCTACGTAGTCCCGCCGTAGGCAACAAACGTCACCACGTTCAGAATGATCGGATTTTCCGACAACTTTGTCTGACCGTGTGTACGCAAAACCAACATCAGACAAAGTATGACGAACATGGTCCGACGGACCTGGTCCTCGGATAATCCGCGCGTGTGTATGGGGCTTAAGACTTAAGCCTCGTACACACGATCAGATTTTCCGCCAACAAAACCATGGACTTTTGTCCGACTTGTGTACACACGCTCGGAAAATATGACTCCCCCATCCCCCCTCCTGCCCAGGACAATTTTCAGCTTATAGCGCTTTTGCACTTTGAAAGGCAATTGCGCGGTCATGCAACACTGTACCCAAACTTCATATAATTTTCTTCCCACAAATAGAGCTTTCTTTTGGTGGTATCACCTCTGCAGGTTTTTATTTTTTGATAAACAAACTAAAAAATACATGTTTGAAAGAAATAAGTTTTTATTTGTTTCTTTTATAAAATGTAGTTTTCTCCCTAACTGACAAGCACTGATGAGGTGGCACTGATGGGCACTGATGAGTTGGCACTGATGGGCACTGATGAGGAGGCACTGATATGTAGAATTGATGGACACTGATAGGCAGCACTGATATGCAGCACTGATGGGAACTGATAGGTGGCACTGATGGACACTGATAGGCGGCACTGATGATCACTGACAGGTGGCACTGATTGGCACAGATAGGCAGCACTGATTGACACTAATAGATGGCACTGATAGGCAGCACTGATGATGAGGTACTGACGGGTATTACTGATGGGCACTGATTGGCACTGTGGTGGGCACTGATTGGCACTGTTATGGGCACTGACAGGTGTTCCGGATGGGCACTGATTGGAATTGTTGTGGCTCCTCTCATTAGGGCTGCGCTGATAATCAATGTGCTGATTATCAGCGCAGACCCCCCCTCTGACAGGGAGAGCCGCTGATGAGCTCTCCCTGTCAGCGCGAACCGAGGAGAGACATTTACCGTCACTTCCGTTCGCGTGAATTCCGATTGTGTGTACACAATTCTGATGCACAAAGTGCCATGCATGCTCAGAATAAATTACGAGACAGAAGTGCTCGATCGGGTCACCGGGTCACAGAGCTGAAGAACGGGGAGAGGTCTGTGTAAACAAACCCCTCCCCGCGCTTCATACACTGCCTGTCATTTATCGCCTGTTCCCTGTCATCGGGAAAGCCGATCAATGACGTCAGACGTCAGCCCCGCCCCCCTAATGTAAAATAAAACACAACACGTCACAGACCATAACCCCTCCCCGCCCCCTAGTGGTTAACTCTTTCACTGCCAGTGTCATTTATACAGGAATCAATGCATTTAAATAGCATTGATTGCTGTATAAATGACAATGGTCCCAAAAATGTGTCAAAAATGTCCGAAGTGTCCGCCATAATGTCGCAGTCACAATAAAAATTGCTGAACGCCGCCATTACTAGTAAAAACAAAAATATTAATAAAAATGCTATAAAACTATCCCCTATTTTGTAAACGCTATAACTTTTGCGCAAACCAATCAATAATCGCTAATTGCGATTTTTTTACCAAAAATATGTAGAAGAATACGTATCGGCCTAAACTGAGGAAAAAAAAATTGTTATATATTTTTTGGGGATATTTATTATAGCAAAAAGTTAAAAATATTGCATTTTTTTTTTTAAATTTTCGCTCTATTCTTGTTTATAGCGCAAAAAATAAAAACAGCAGGGGCGATCAAATACCACCAAAAGAAAGCTCTATTTGTGGGAAAAAAAGGACGCCAATTTTGTTTGGGAGCCACGTCGCACGACCGCGCAATTGTCAGTTAAAGTGATGCAGTGCCGAATCACAAAAAGGGGCCTGGTCCTTTGGCTGCAAATTGGTCTGGGGCTGAAGTGGTTAATTGATATTGCTGATTTTTTTCTTCATTCTTCACATGACTGTGTTATTAATATTCCTGGCTATGTTCTCTTTCGGACAGACAGGGTAAAAAGGAAAGGTGGTGGTGTATGTCTCTATGAAAGAAGTGATCCCAAAGCGAGTGTGAAAGAGGACCTAGTTGATGAAGGCTGAAGCATTGTGGGTGGAAGTGCACTGGGGTGTGCGTGCTACAAAGTTAATCCTTGGAGTTTGTTATAGGCCACCCAATGTTAATGAGGAGGTGGAGACTGAGCTCCTTGCTCAGATTGAAAGGGATGCAAGGGCTGAGACAGTTATAATAATGGGGGATTTGACTACCCAGGAAATTGACTGGAGCAATGGCACTGCATGAACAGTCAAAGCGCGAACATTTATAAACCTATTACAAGACAATTTTATGGTGCAGTTCATAGAGACCCCAACTAGGAATGATGCTCTGCTGGACCTGGTAATCTCAAACCATGCAAAGCGTATTACCAATGTTCATATAAAATAACATATGGATAGCAAGGACCATAACATGATGTAATTTAATGTTAGCTGTAAACAACAAGCACATACCGGAAAGATAAAAACACTTAACTTTAAGAGAGTACATTTTCCAAGTATGAGGGCTTCTCTCTAAAGCCCCATACACACGGTTGGATTTTTGCATGGATTCTGTCCGATCGGACAATGTTGTTGAAAAATCAGACCGTGTGTATGCACCATCGGACAGTGTACGTCGGATTGTCCGACGGACAAAGTCCTATCTCCTGCTGGATAGATTTGCCGACAACACGGTCCGATCACACCAAATCCGATCGTGTGTACGGTTGTCCGACCGGACAAAGTGCTACGCATGCTCAGATCACATTACAAGACCAAAGCTATTGGCTACTAGCCTCTACGTAGTCCCGTCGTAGGCAACAAACGTCACCACGTTCAGAATGATCGGATTTTCCGACAACTTTGTCTGACCGTGTGTACGCAAAACCAACATCAGACAAAGTATGACGAACATGGTCCGACGGACCTGGTCCTCGGATAATCCGCGCGTGTGTATGGGGCTTAAGACTTAAGCCTCGTACACACGATCAGATTTTCCGCCAACAAAACCATGGACTTTTGTCCGACTTGTGTACACACGCTCGGAAAATATGACTCCCCCATCCCCCCTCCTGCCCAGGACAATTTTCAGCTTATAGCGCTTTTGCACTTTGAAAGGCAATTGCGCGGTCATGCAACACTGTACCCAAACTTCATATAATTTTCTTCCCACAAATAGAGCTTTCTTTTGGTGGTATCACCTCTGCAGGTTTTTATTTTTTGATAAACAAACTAAAAAATACATGTTTGAAAGAAATAAGTTTTTATTTGTTTCTTTTATAAAATGTAGTTTTCTCCCTAACTGACAAGCACTGATGAGGTGGCACTGATGGGCACTGATGAGTTGGCACTGATGGGCACTGATGAGGAGGCACTGATATGTAGAATTGATGGACACTGATAGGCAGCACTGATATGCAGCACTGATGGGAACTGATAGGTGGCACTGATGGACACTGATAGGCGGCACTGATGATCACTGACAGGTGGCACTGATTGGCACAGATAGGCAGCACTGATTGACACTAATAGATGGCACTGATAGGCAGCACTGATGATGAGGTACTGACGGGTATTACTGATGGGCACTGATTGGCACTGTGGTGGGCACTGATTGGCACTGTTATGGGCACTGACAGGTGTTCCGGATGGGCACTGATTGGAATTGTTGTGGCTCCTCTCATTAGGGCTGCGCTGATAATCAATGTGCTGATTATCAGCGCAGACCCCCCCTCTGACAGGGAGAGCCGCTGATGAGCTCTCCCTGTCAGCGCGAACCGAGGAGAGACATTTACCGTCACTTCCGTTCGCGTAAATTCCGATTGTGTGTACACAATTCTGATGCACAAAGTGCCATGCATGCTCAGAATAAATTACGAGACAGAAGTGCTCGATCGGGTCACCGGGTCACAGAGCTGAAGAACGGGGAGAGGTCTGTGTAAACAAACCCCTCCCCGCGCTTCATACACTGCCTGTCATTTATCGCCTGTTCCCTGTCATCGGGAAAGCCGATCAATGACGTCAGATGTCAGCCCCGCCCCCCTAATGTAAAATAAAACACAACACGTCACAGACCATAACCCCTCCCCGCCCCCTAGTGGTTAACTCTTTCACTGCCAGTGTCATTTATACAGGAATCAATGCATTTAAATAGCATTGATTGCTGTATAAATGACAATGGTCCCAAAAATGTGTCAAAAATGTCCGAAGTGTCCGCCATAATGTCGCAGTCACAATAAAAATTGCTGAACGCCGCCATTACTAGTAAAAACAAAAATATTAATAAAAATGCTATAAAACTATCCCCTATTTTGTAAACGCTATAACTTTTGCGCAAACCAATCAATAATCGCTAATTGCGATTTTTTTACCAAAAATATGTAGAAGAATACGTATCGGCCTAAACTGAGGAAAAAAAAATTGTTATATATTGGCACTGATTGGAATTGTTGTGGCTCCTCTCATTAGGGCTGCGCTGATAATCAATGTGCTGATTATCAGCGCAGACCCCCCCTCTGACAGGGAGAGCCGCTGATGAGCTCTCCCTGTCAGCGCGAACCGAGGAGAGACATTTACCGTCACTTCCGTTCGCGTAAATTCCGATTTTGTGTACACAATTCTGATGCACAAAGTGCCATGCATGCTCAGAATAAATTACGAGACAGAAGTGCTCGATCTGGTAAAACTACCGTTGGTAATGGAGATAGCACATTCGTCACGCTGCAGTTTTTTAAATAGTTCAATGCAGCGCATTCTCTTCTTCTTTAAAATGCTAGAAGAATGAAGTTGCTTTGCTGCTCATATTCACACAGAGTTCTCACTAACTGATTTCTTTATTATTTATTGTGATCTTGTGAATAATATTAATTTTGTTTTTCGGCAGATCTCCATAATAATGTTTCTAATTTTTTGTCTTTTTTTAATCAAGACCTGCATTTTTTTTTCCAGTGTTCTCCATAATATTATTTCTCGTTTTGTGTGTCAAGTTACCACAACACCATTATTATCTTGTATTCTCTTACCTCAAGGAGGTTGGTTGGTGTCCCTTGTTAATTTGACCTTGTATTTTTGAAATGTACCTGCCTACTCACAAACAAACTGTCCTTTTTGAACTAAAACACATAGCCAAGTATTTGTGAAAAGAAATAGCCATTTATTCTGAGTCATAACAAAATAGAGAGGAAGGCAATGCTGGAGAAACTGCTGAAATTTGCGAAGCCTATTTACCCCAGGGCACACATCAATTATTTTACAGTCACAATTGGTGGCCTGAGGAGTCCTTATAATAGTGAGCACAATCCAGTCCAGAACTACAAGAGATCAGGAACAGCAGCAGATGACATATCTGTCCCCAGGCTGTGGTCATACAACAGCCTGCATCTTTTGCCAGACCAGACTGAACCCAGGCCATCACTCTCTTGTCTTCCTTAGATGCTTCCTTCCAGGCTGTGGCTCTGGTGTTGGAGTTGTGGCAGGAGGTGGAGGAGGACCTGGAGGAGGAGGACCATGGTTCAACTCACAATCGTGGCTTTGACTTGTGAGTTCACCCCTCAACCCCTTATTTAGGGCTTGTAACATCACTTCCTCACATTAGAAGCATTGGCCCTCCTCCATTTCCAGAATTTTGCAGGCTGTAATGTAGTTATAGTCCTCTTGAATACTGGGGGGGTTTCTGAGGGCCGCAGTAGCCTTCAGAAACAGGCCAATTGCTGCCTCCTTCAGGTTACTCCTCTTCCTGGCACTTTTTTGTGCAAGGCCGAGGGGTGGGGCCTGGGATTCAGGCAGGCTACTGGACCCTGGCCACCTCCTGGCTGCCACTTTCCACGGCCTGGCTAAGACTTTCCTGTGTATGAAAAAAGGGACATAGTTTTAGCTTTTGGTTCTTCAATCACACACAATTTTCAGCTCAGGACTGTTGCAAATTGAATGCTAATAAATAGAAAAGACTATCATTCTGACCCCAGCATTTTTCATTCTTGTCCCAATCATTTGTGGCCACTATTATATGTAAAACACTTTGTGAAATCAGAAATTAGTTATCAAAACTAACATATATTTAACATCATTAATTTGACAAACAGAAATGTTTTTTAATAATGCTATGCCTGACTCAAGCTGGGCTCCTCCAAATTTTGCTGCCTGGAAGACCCAGGTTGGTGGTTGTAAGCCTCAGCTGGGGGGGAGGAAGCCTTGAAGGAAGACTGAAGAGTTCTGGCCTGAGTAGACTGAAGAGTGCTGGCCTGGGTTCAGTCTGGCCTTGCAAAAAATGCAGTCTGTCATGGTACCACAGCCTGGGTACATAAATGTCATCTGCTGCAGCTCCTGATCTCTGGGAATCCTGGACCTTCTTGCGCTCCCTATTATAAGTGCTCTTCATGCTACCAATTTTGGACATTAAATAATTGATGTCTGCCGTGATGCCATGGCGTGTTTTTTTCGTTTAGGTTATGTGGATGTTGTGGAAGAAGAATCTAACTTCACCAGTGAAAGTGCCCAGATCCTCATCGGCAAGAGAATGGGGTGCAATCGTGATTTAGAAAATATAAAGGAAAACATCAATGATGTTCAAAAAAAATTAAGAACATCATTGATGTTTTAGGCAGAATATAAAAACACACAAAAATTGGACCGTTTTCTCGTGTATTTTTGAATTAAAAAAAAAGTTTAAAGTATTTTAAAAGCCAAATTTTGAATATGCACACGGTCAACATGTCAACATGCCATCATGGGATAACAATGTACGCGTTTTGTGGGTGCAACCCTTTCCTCCCAACTCAATTAGGTGAGAGGAAAGGGTTGCACCCCCAAAACACGTCTATTGATCCCCCATGATATGAGCTAGCACATGTTGACATTAGGCATGGGATCAGGAGGGAAAACCCCAGTTTGAATCCCAATTTGTGTGCATCTTCAAAATTTGGCTTTTACAGGGGTGACATCACCCCATCTGATGAAGGCAATATCAACACAATTTGGACATACTAATGTCTGATATTGCCTTCACTTTATCAAAGTTGAACTTTGTAAGTTCCTGAGTTGTGTATGTTATGCTTTGACACATGCCTGTTTAACCAAAAAAAGGATAAAAAATATACACCAAAGATGTTGGTTTGTTCAAAAACCCTTTTCTAATGCACATGTGAATGTGCTTTAACCGCTTCCCGACCGCCCACTGCATATATACGTCAGCAGAATGGCACGGGCAGGCAAAATCACGTACCTGTACGTGATCCTTTAAATGCCTGCCCGTGGGTCGTGTGCGCGCCGCCAGCGGCGCGCTCGTGACCCGGCCGGGAGCTCCGTGACCACGGCCGCGGGACCAGCGGACCCGATCTCCGCTGGTGTCCCGCGATCGGGTCACGGAGCTGAAGAACGGGGAGAGGTATGTGTAAACAAACCTCTCCCCGCGCTTCCTACTCTGCCTGTCATTGATTGGCTGTTCCCGGTCATCGGGAAAGCCGATCAATGACGTCAGATGTCAGCCCCGCCCCCTAATGTAAAAAAACACAACACACGTCACAGCCCATAACCCCTCCCCTCCCCCTAGTGGTTAACTCTTTCACTACAACTGTCATTTATACAGGAATCAATGCATTTAAATAGCATTGATTGCTGTATAAATGACAATGGTCCCAAAAATGTCTCAAAAATGTCCGATGTGTCCGCCATAATGTCGCAGTCACAATAAAAATCGCTGATCGCCACCATTACTAGTAAAAAAAAAAATATTAATAAAAATGCTATAAAACTATCCCCTATTTTGTAAACGCTATAACTTTTGCGCAAACCAATCAATAATCGATAATTGCGATTTTTTTTACCAAAAATATGTAGAAGAATATGTATCGGCCTAAACTGAGGAAAAAAAATGTTTTTTTTATATATTTTTTGGGGATATTTATTATAGCAAAAAGCAAAAAATATTGCAACGCAGTGCCGAATCGCAAAAAGGGGCCTGGTCCTTTGGCTGCCAATTGGTCCGGGGCTGAAGTGGTTAAGAAAAATGTTTTTACTCAACAATGTGTGGCTTTTTCTTTCAATGCTCAATAGCAATTTTTGTAGTAAGTTGGTGTTTACAGTGACAATGGGGGTTATTTTAGTAAAGGCAAATCGAATATGCTTTCTAATTTGACACAATCACGCCATTTTCATGACTCTTGGTGCTGAAAATGATGAATATTTTTGTCAGTAATGTATTACATACATTAAGCCCGGGGATTTCTTAGCAATCTGGGTGGGATGAAATTCCTAGTCCTGGGTCCTGAAGGGTCTGGTATGGATATTTGGGGGAACCCCACGTCATTTTTAAAATCCAGGGCCTGGTAATTGAATTTGGGGGGAACCCCACGCATTTTTTTTTTTTTATCAATAACTTTTAATGACCGTTCATTGTATTACGGGAGCCGACAATTCATTATAGCCGCGAGTGCTTTTAAATTATTTTTTTTCTTTCGGAAATTACACTTTGTGCAGGGACAGTTCTAAGCATGGGAAACATGCACCCCTTTACAGGCATACTATGCACACCCCCCAGGTATGAAATTTAAAGGAATATTACACTTTTATTGTTTCACTTCAAGCATTATTAAAATCACTGCTCCCGAAAAAAGTCTGGTTTTAAAACTGTTTTTGCATTGATACATGTCCCCTGGGGCAGGACCCAGGTCCCCAAACACTTTTTATGACAATAACTTTTTAAAAAGTGCCGAACACCGAACTCTAACCCGAACATACAGTAAATTGTTCGGGTTCGGGTCCGGGACCCAAAAGTCCGGTACGAACCCGAACTTTACAGTTGGGGTTTGCTCAACCCTAGTTATAACCACTGGAGTATTGTGTAAAAAGTATAAAAGTTGAGCCGTTCCTATCATTTTACCTAGACCTAACAGCCACAGAGAGCCAGGCCTATGTTAGCAGCAGAAGGGTGGACATTAACAACTTTAGACTGCAGATGACCAGTCTGTTCCCCCTCCTCATAAAACAGAAGCTTAGAAAGGAACCATTTTTTCCTCTACTGTAGAATTGGCTAGCCACATCAAAGCATCCAGTGCTGAAAGCCATGCATCCTTAAAGGAATCCAAGGGTTCTGATATACAGTATATTCCTGTTCAATTCTCCCGATATGTTGAGTTGATTTAAGCTCATGGTCCTTTGTTGCATTTTTGACTGCTGTTATTTTAGATATAAAGACTCTGCACATGAATCATTTAAATGCTTCCCATTTTACTAAACTATCTGGAAAGTAAGCAATTGAGTAATTCTCCGTTCAGCCATATTTTGGACTGATCTGAGATGCCCCTCGAAGTATATTGTAACTGAGAGACAAGTGGGACCATGGAAGCTGACCCCAAGCACATATCAATGCAAGATAAAGACATGTGAGTTTTAGAAAAGTATGAAAATTGGAGGGTATCAGGGCGTTTCAATCTCCAAACATCAGACTAGCCCATTTCGTCAATAAAGTGTGACAGGTTTAATGATGACTGGGGTGTTTGTCTGTGGTGGGATTCAAGTAACTATTAAACAACAACAAAATGTACATCTGGTTTATTTAATAGAAATGTTACCAGTTCTCTTAGCACTACCTTAGAGAATGGAGGCGCATACATCACTGCTAAAATACAAGTAATTGCATGGATTCTACAGTAGAGGAACACATATCAAATCTCCACATCAATAACAGACATCAGTTCTTGAAAGTCCAGAAATTTATGTATAAGCACACTCACTCATTCTCATCTTGTGACATCCTACTTTATAGGTTTGTGACCTGTCACCTGTGCTCTCCCCCACTGTGTCTGTTTGGCCCATGTTGGCATTGTGTCCACTAGGGTTGCACCGATACTGATACTGGTATCAGTGCCAATACTAAGCATTTGCACAAGTATCGGTACTTATGCAAATGCACCGATACCTGAAACTGATACCTTCAGGTTTGGTTCTTTCATCTGTCAGCGGGATTCTCAGGGGTACACCTGATGATGTTACATATAACGAAACTATCGCAGGGCCGTAGATAATTTTTTGCTCTGGGGGGGTGGGTGGGTGGGTTCAGCAGCAGGTACTAAGTAAAAGTATTTTTAAACAAAACAAATTGTGCCAAATTACATTTTTAAACAAAACAAATTGTGCCAACTTCATAGACTGTAAAAAGAAAAGCTATGTATTGCTCACAGTAAGCAATCATATCCTTAAAGCGGAGTTCCACCCAAGAATGTAATGTTTTTGTGGGGGGGGGCGGATACCCTCTTGATCCAGCTCCCACATCCTCCCAGGGCACTGCGGCGCTGGAAGGAAGATCACCTCTCCCCCTCCCTCTAGGCAGATATCTGGGACACGCCACAGGTCCCAGATGATTGCCCGGCCAGTCACAGTGCACAGTGACAATGCCGGGACACCGCAGAGAGGAGGGGGAGAGGAGCGGGATTTCGTTCACCCACATCACTGGACTGTGGGATAGGTGAGTATCCGATTCTTAAAGATCAGCAGCTATACTTTTTGTAGCTGCTGACTTTTATATGGGTGGAACTCCGCATTAATTCTATTTTCTCAGATCATCTTAAAAATCAAACCTAATTTCAGTTTTGCCTTCTTCCAGTTTTTATGAACATTGCCCAGTGAGGTTGACTATTGTCCAGTCTAAGGCCTGGTACTGGCTTAACAAAAAATGATAAAAAACCTGACGGATCAGTGCTCTCTGCCATTGGACTGTCTATCACAGGTGGTGCACTGTAATAGTCAATCTTACTGGGCAGGTGCAAAGGGCAACATCTTGTGGAAGGCGGCACTCTGATTTTTTGTTAACCCAGGATACTAGACAAGAGAAGTGCTACTGTGCAGAGTCCATAGATCCAGAACGTACCTGACAACTTTAGAGCTTGAGAATGAGGGGCATGACAGGGAGGCAGTGTACTTTGGAGCGTGCATCGCGCTGCTGCAAAAAAGTGGGTGTGGCCAAACATGATACTGGGAGGGTCTTAATGGACACGGTTAAACAAAACCTGGGCTTCCTTGTACCTATAAAATATGCTGAGGCTGAGTCTTCCATAATTGCTGTTATATTAGCCTGTTAGGCCCTGATTGTTCACATATAGCGATTTGGGATCGTGGGCAGAATCGCTGTGATTCTGTCCGCATTTCCAAATCACACTGCAATGTTGTCAAAACGCAGCCCATGTGTTTGTGTTCCATTCATTTTTAGTGGTACCAAAACAGTGTGTGTTTGGATGTTTGTTGTGCGATAAATCGCCCAACAATCACAGCAAAAAGACACCACATTGTGGTGCCAGTAAAAATGAATGGAACACAAACACATGGACTACATTTTTCCAGCATTGCAGTGTGATTTTGAATCGGCACAGTGGTGGGCAGAATCACAGCAATATTATGCCCACAATCCCAAATCGCTACATGTGCCTAACAGGCTAACACAACAGCAATTATGGAAGACTCAGTCCACTGCCTCAATCACCAACTTTGCCAGCAGTTGTAACAATCTCAGATACCAGTAGAATGACAGGAAGAAATTCTGCAGCACTGCAGTTCTAAGCTAGCCTGACTGAGAAGGACAGGAGGGAAAGAGGGACATGCCTAGTAACCCAGAAAGGACTGGGTGGGTCAATGAACAGCAGCAGCCAGCAGCACTTCAGAACATCATCCATATCCATGTCCACATGGCAGGCTGGTTTCTAACAGCACCCTTGAGAGTCCAGCTCCTCACCCAAGAGGCAGTCAAAGGTGGGAAGCCGTACTGCAAGGAGGCGGAGCCAATGGAAATAGAGAGGACCGGTGGGCGGGTAGGTGCCGGTCGCTCCCACTCTGCTCAGTGCTTCCTCCTGTCCTGGTGGCTGTGGCTGGACAAGTCAAGAAGATATAATCTCATATAAAGGAGCCTCGAGGCACTGAGGTACAGAGGCAAAGCAGTGAGAGCCAGGACCATCTTTAAAATTAAATGGACCCTGGGCAAACATTTTCAAAATCAGTTTACTGCGGCAGATTAGGCAGCGATTGTGATTGGGTGCCAGATGTTACAGCACACGTTACGGCTCACTGATTAGTTGCTAGAGGTTACTGCACATCATTTCTGCTTGCTGATTGGTTTCTAGGGGTTACTGCACATTACTGCTCACTGATTGGTAGTGATAGATTACTGCTTATCATTACCGCTCACTGATTGGTTGCTAGAGATTACAGCAGTGTGACAAAATACCAGCCCTCCTGGGATACAATTGAAAAGCAAATTCTGTTAAGCATGCCACAGAGAGTAGTGGGCATAACCAGATTAGGTATAAGAATGGCCTAAGCCCCCGTTCACATTGGAGCAACTTGTGCGATTTGACCTGTCAAATCGCATGACAAGTCACACCCTATTGCTGGCAATGGCCATGTTCAAATGCTGCACTGATTTGAAAAAGCAGTTCCTGCACTATTTATGGTGATTTCAGGTGCAATTTGCATAGATGTCTGTACATAAAGCCGCACAGATGTCTTCCAAGTCACACTTAAAGTCGCGCTCACATGGGCTTTGAAATGATGCGATTTCAGATGAAGTTGCATGATTTCAAAGCCGCAGCCAATGTGGATGAGGACTCAAAGGGGATGGATTAAACAGAACCACCCCTTGACCACCTACCTCTAAATGAACATAGCAGCTGCATCGTTGACTACACATTGCTGTGACATCAATGTTTAGCTTCATGGTTAAACTTGCCCATATCACAGTAGCCGCAGCCACAAGCCAAATGCATAGATAATCAGAGACTGCAGATGGATTACAGGAAATGACAAGAGACTGCGGCTGTGACTACAGGAAATGACCAGAGACTGTGGCTGCAGGGAATGACCAGAGACTGCGGCAGCGACTACAGGAAATGACCAGAGACTGCGGCTGCGACTACAGAAAATGACCAGAGACTTCGGCCTGCGACAACAGGGAATCACCAGAGACTGTGGCTGCGACTACAGGGAATAACCAGAGACTGCGGCTGCAGCTACAGGGAATGACCAGAGACAGCGACTACAGGGAATGATCAGAGACTGCGACTACAGGGAATGACCAGAGACTGCGGCAGCAACTACAGGGAATGACCAGAGACTGCAGCTGCGACTACAGGAAATGACCAGAGACTGCGACTACGGGAAATGACCAGAGACTGCGACTACAGGAAATGACCAAAGACTGCGGCTGTGACTATAGGGGACGACCAGAGACTACGACTACAGGGAATGACCAGAGACTGTGACTACAGGGAATGACCAGAGACTGCGACTACAGGGAATGACCAGAGACTGCGGCTGCGACTACAGGGAATTACCAGAAACTGCTGCTACAGGAAATGACCAGAGATTGCAACTACAGGAAATGACCAGAGACTGCGACTACAGGGAATGACCAGAGACTGTGGCTGCGACTAAAGAAAATGAACAGAGATTGCGGCTGCGACTACAGGGAATGATCAGAGACTGTGGCTGTGACTACAGGGAATGACCAGAGACTGTGGCTGCAGCTACAGGGAATGACCAGAGACTGCGACTACAGGAAATGACCAGAGACTGTGGCCGCAGCTACAGGGAATGACCAGAGACTGCGACTACAGGGAATGACCAGAGATTGCGGCTGCGACTACAGGGAATGACCAAAAACTGCGGCTGCGCCTACAGGGAATGACCAGAGACTGCGGTTGCAACTACAGGGAATGACTAGCGACTGCGACTACAGGAAATTACCAGAGACTGCAACTACAGGGAATGACCAGAGACTATGGCTGCAACTACAGGGAGTGACCCGAGATTGCGGCTATGACTACAGGGAATGACCAGAGACTGCGGCTGCGACTACAGGGAATGACCAGAGACTGTGGCTGCGACTACAGGGAATGACCAATGAATGTGGCTACAGGAAATGACCAGAGACTGTGACTACAGGAAATGACCAGAGACTGCGACTCCAGGAAATGGAATGACCAGAGACTGTGGTTGTGACTACAGGGAATGACCAGAGACTGCGGCTGCGACTACAGGGAATGACCAGAGACTGCGGCTGCGACTACAGGGAATGACCAGAGACTGCGGCTGCGACTACAGGGAATGACCAGAGACTGCGGCTGAGACTACAGGGAATGACCAGAGACTGCTGCTACAGGAAATGACCAGAGACTGCCACTACAGGGAATGACCAGAGACTGCTGCTGCGACTACAGGGAATGACCAGAGACTGCGACTACAGGGAATGACCAGAGACTGCGGCTGCGACTACAGGGAATGACCAGAGACAGTGACTACAGAAAATGACCAGAGACTGCGGCTGCGACTACATGGAATGACCAGAGACTGCGGCTACAGGAAATGACCAGAGACTGTGGCTGCGACTACAGGGAATGACCAGAGACTGTGGCTACAGGAAATGACCAGAGACTGGCTGCGACTACATGGAATGACCAGAGACTGCAGCTACAGGAAATGACCAGAGACTACGGCTGCGACTACAGTAAATGACCAGAGACTGCGGCTGCGACTACATAGAAGGACCAGAGACTGCGGCTACAGGAATTTGACCAGAGACTGCGGCTACGACTACAGGAAATAACCAGAGACTGTGGCTACAGGAAATGACTAGAGACTGCAGCTGTGACTACATGGAATGACCAGAGACTGCGGCTACAGGAAATGACCAGAGACTGTGGCTACAGGAAACTACCAGAGATTGTTATTGCTCTGAAAGCGCCTGACGTACAGCTACGGTGATTTGCGCAGCCGTGCCAACCTGCTGCAGTATAATGACGGAGGCTAATCGGCAACCGGTTCAAATAATAACACATATTTCTAAGCTGAATTTAATTAATCAAATTCCACTGTCATGTATACCAAAAACCAACTTCAAATGTATAACAGATTCCCTTTAACATATCCTTGTTTTACATGTACACATTAATACAATTTCCATAACTCTTTGGCATTATTTTAGTTCTCATGTGAATATTATATTTTTCTATTCATCTTGTATGCTTCCGTTTGATTGAAAGATAAATCAGGATTCCTTTCTCTAACAATTTATAGCATTTATCCATTAGGAATAATTATGGTTGCATGATTTTACTAGCTTTTATCTCTACAAGTGTTACTAATGGTTTTATCAATTACTCCCTGTCCAATAACTGCATGGTTGTAACCTAATTTAAAGACACTCTATCACTGGGCTGATTTGTGTAGCAAATGACAGCATTTGAGACACCAGCCAAATGACTTGCTTCAGTGACTAAGTTAGTCTCTAATAATTAACAATTAGTTGAAAAAGACTCCAGAGACAGAGATTTCACTGTTCAACTTTAGGATCTATGTTTATCTGCACATTTCAGTCAAAACAAAGATGCTGAAAGACACAGTGCGGCTGTTACTAATGAATTATGTATACTGATTACCAATGGTTGCTTGTAAGCAAAGAATAAAAATACTGTCAGGTCAACCTAATAAAAGAGACTTTGCAGCAGTCCT
This sequence comes from Lithobates sylvaticus, assembly GCA_028564925.1. Classification (NCBI taxonomy): domain Eukaryota; kingdom Metazoa; phylum Chordata; class Amphibia; order Anura; family Ranidae; genus Lithobates; species Lithobates sylvaticus. Next base: position 284,936,632 of record CM053028.1, on the reverse strand, counting down.
AAAAGAGTGAACCCACAAAAAAAAAACTAAGCGGCTCAAGCCTGTTTGACTGCAACTGTAACTGGGGGGGAGAGGGGCATACATTAATTGTGTATTTATTTAAAATGTTTAAACATGCACTAAAACTTGTAGCACTCTGAAACAACGGATTTCTTCTTCAATATGTCTTTTTGAAAGCTACTGAAAAAGTCTAGCACGTGGCTTGATCTCGACTTCTTTGCCAACATGAAGGCAAAGTTTTATCCGCAGTGTCCCCCCGCCCCACCGCCAAAAAAATAAATAAAATAAATAAATACATGGAGCCGTGTTCCTATCTGCTAAAATGTTTGTCATTTCATTTATTGAAAAGGAATGGTTTTACTAACCAACAAGAAGAGCAGTTGCTCCAGAGTTTAGTAACTGAGGGTGAGCTCTGTTGACTTCCATCAATCCAATCATGTGCAAGCAGAAATGCTGTTTTTTTAATTTTCCTTGGACGTGATTGGCTATTCATTGAGTATTCACGGTAAAGTGAAGCTTTACCTCATTTAATAAGTTCTCGAGCAACTGTTCTTGCACAGTGCAACTACACTAGCAAAAGTGCACAGTCAATTTGCCGTTAGTAAATCAACCCCAATATTACCAGGTATTATGCACAATAACCACTTAAAGACCAGCCGCCACAGTTGTACTGCAGCAGGTTGGCTCTATTACATGAATCACCGTCATAGTACGTTGCTTCCTGTAATAGATATAGCAGGCACGTGCGTGGCCCAGGCCCCGGAGCCCGTGCGTATTGCCAGCAGGCAAGATGTCTGCCGGCCACCCACGATCGCTCCACACAGAGGCAGAATGGGTATCTGCCAATGTAAACACTGCGGATCCCCATTCTGACAGGGGAGCTGAGAGTGATCGTCTGTTCCTAGTGATTAGGAACAGCGATCTCTCTCCTCCTCAAGTCAGCCCAGCCCCCATACAGTTAGAAACACATCCCAGGGAACACATTTAACCCTTTGATTGCCCCTGGTGTTAACCCCTTCCCTGCCAGTGACATTTATACAGTAATCAGTGCATTTCATAGCACTGATCGCTGTATAAATGTTACTGGTCCCAAAAAAGTGTCAAAAGTGTGCTATCTTTCTGTATGCCTCAATGTCGCAGTCCTGCTAAAAATTGCATATTGCTGCCATTAATAGTAAAAAAAATAATAATAATGAAAAGGCCATAAATCTATCCCCTATTTGGAGACACTATAACTTGTGCGCAAACCAATCAATATATGGTTATTGAGATTTTTTTTACCAAAAATATGTAGAAGAATACATATTGGCCTAAACTGAGGAATAAATTATTTTTTTTATATATTTTTGGGGGATATTTATTATAGCATAATGTAAAAAATATTGTGTTTTCAAAATAGATGCTCTTTCTTTGTTTATAGTATAAAAACTAAAAACCGCAGAGGTGATCAAATACCACCAAAAGAAAGCTCTATTTGTGGGAAAAAAAGGACGTCAATTTTATTTGGGTACAGTGTTGCACGACGCGCAAGTGTCAGTTAAAGTGATGCAGTGCTGTATCGCAAAAAATGGCCTGGTCATTAAGGGGGGTAAATCCTTCCGGTCCTTAAGTGGTTAAAATGTCCTTTTTACATGTCTTAGCTACAGATGGCTTAGCTCTAGAGACAGTTATTAACTTATATTGCGTTTGTGATACCAGGCATTAAACACTTATAACTTCTTGTTAAATGTCTTAGCACAGAGAAACAACATGTACTAAAGGGTAAAAGATTGCAGACAAAAACGTTTATAAGGCTAACTAATCAAAGCACCTGTTATAAATTTAAAAAAAAAATGTGCTGTTAGACATTTAGCTTTTGGTGAAATCTAGGGCTTTTATCAGATCACTTCTGTATGTTTTATAAGAATTTGATATAGTATAGGTACTCTAGGTACCAGTTTTTTTTCGCTTCATTGTTAAAACTGGGAGAATAAAAAATTTTTTTTCCTGATTTAACTAATACAAGAGTTATTTATTTATATATATATATATATAAATTACTTATATATATATAAAATTACTTGAAAGCCCAAAATACCTACTTGAATCTCCATGTTTTTTCAAGATTGCCAAGTGAGAGGGTCTTTCTTCTAGTGCCTATGTGATAAGATGACACTTTCCAATACCTAAAAATGATATCCATCAAAGAGTACTCGGTATTGAAGACCTTCAGCGGCGGTGGCACAATGATATATAGAATGGGTAAATACTGTGAGAGGTATTGGGAATGGTGGAGTTTTTGCCTAAAGATGGGCTTTTAATACTATAGTTAATAAAAGCAGGAATCTGATCAGTCTGTTGAAGCATAATCCTGAAAAGTGTGCATACTTTCACTGTAGAGTGTCTTTTGTTAGTCTCCTCTTCTGTCAAAATGTTGTTAGTGAACACTGGTGTCTTAGGAATGGATAATGGGCAATATTGGAGTTGGTATTTTGCTATGTGTTTTCAGAGTAAAGCCCCATACACACGGTCGGAAAATCCGACCACCAAATCCATCGGATTTTGTCCGACGGATTTAGTCCGACACTGGTGTTGCATACACACTGTCGGACAAAGTTGTCGGAAAATCCGATCATTCTGAACGTGGTGACGTATGTTGCGTACGACGGGACTACGTAGAGGCTAGTAGCCAATAGCTTTGGTCTTGTAATGTGATCTGAGCATGCGTGGCACTTTGTCCGTCGGAATTCGATACACACGATCGGATTTGGTGTGATCGGTCTTTGTTGTCGAAAAATCTATCCAGCAGGAGATAGGACTTTGTCCGTCGGACAATCCGATGGAAACTGTCCGATGGTGCCTACACACGGTCGGAATTTCCGACAACATTGTCCGATAGGACAGAATCCATCGGAATCCATCGGAATCCATCGGAAAATCCGACCGTGTGTATGGGGCTTAACAGAGAACCGTGCTTGCAATGTTCTACTCCTAGTCTCTTCACAGGTATAGTTTATAGTTTGTAAAATAGGAACTTTTATTTAATATGTTTTCCTCATATTGAAAACTGATTGGATGTTACTTTACCTTGATGAAATCCAAATGATCAATACCAAATCTTACTATCCCACCACCAAAGGTGGAGATTATCAAAATTCTTACACTTAATGTGGAATTTTATGAATACCAATCAAAATGTATAATCCAGTTTCTGCTTGTATAAATTACCTAAATTATTAACAGTGGCAAGTCTAACATTTAAATTATACTTGTATGTATAGTATGAACATTTTTTTATTTGTTTTGGATGAATTAGGGAAGAAATAGAATCCTTATTAAGTTTTTATTAAGTTTTTATTGTTGTCCTCACTAGCTAAATTCACCTTTTACATTTTACTGAACAGAAAGTAAAAAGTAAGTTAACATTTTATGGTTTCCACTAGGACAAGGCGTGAGGGTATCTTCCAATAGGGACACTTGTTTGAGTGACAATTGTCTAAAATTGAAATACTCCTAACTTTGGAGAAATTTCCCCTCGCTTCATATTGTGTCTCCAAGACAGGAAGGAAGGATAAGTCCCTCCATTGGACTGAAAAATAACAAGTAAAATAAATAAATGATAGCAAAAAGCAAAACTTTTTTTAAGTTTTGGATAGAGTGCAGAGGTAGTATTACAAGGCTCGTCTGTGCACCCATAATGGATATTCAATGTATTTCTCTACCATTATTATTGAACGTGAAAGTCTTGTCAGTTTTTATTGCTGTCTGTGCCCCCGCTATGGAGATTCAAACTCTCTCTCTACTATTATTTTTGACAGTGAAAGAAAAAAAATTTGGGTTGTCCCCAGAAAAGCAATAGAGGGGAAATCTTCCAATGAAGACTATAGTTCTGTTGACCTGGGAATCCTCAAGGAATTCCCTTAATTTGCAGGGATTTCCTCTAACTTCCTGTTTGGTTATAGGAGTGTAGCACTGGTACTCCTGATGAGTATGCGCTATGACTTTAAATGTAGTTTTTGCCCAGAACTGTAGTTAAGTTTTGGGGTTAATTGCTCTAAATTATGCTTTGGAATCAGTTTGGCTGGGCTGTATTGAGGTTCTGTCTGGTCATAGGTGGGATTTGCACCTTTGAGAGGCCTTAGAACGCAGTCTGGTTGGACGCATTGGGTACCAATCTCTTCTCGGAGTCAATCAGTGGGCACGTTTGTCTCACTGTGTATTCCGGGAGAGGGTGCTTAAGGTGCTGAAGTCACGTGGTTCGGGGTTCTGGTCCAGAAGTTGTTGCTGACTCCATAGTCTTGGTCCTCCTGACCAGCCCCCAGAGGCCCTCATGGCCTGGGGTGCGGATCCATCAGTTTCTGAGCCTTGGAACTGGATAGTTCGAGGCGCAGTAACTGGAAGGAGGATTCTAAGGTGTTCCTGTGCCGTCTCAAGTTTGGAGAGGCCCAGCCACTCTACATGCAACCAGTGGAGGACTCTTCAGAAGAGAGCCATGCACAAGGCTGGCTGCACGGTAAGAGCCTGGAAGCTGAGCTGCCATGGACATTGATTGAATCCACAATTTCTTACGGTATCGCCAGGCCGGCTGAAAGATTCTGGTACAGTAAGAAAAGTTCCTACTTCTACCTTCCGGTTACAACTAAGCTTTTAAACCAAGTCTGTGTGAGAGACTTTGCAAAGCTAGAATTACTGTTGGTTGCTAGATCCAAGCTCAAGGATTTATCCAGCAATTAAATAATCCAGTTGTGAGTGGCTTTTCCCTGGATTATGAAATAGACTTTCATTGAAGTCAGCAGTTCCAAGCACCTGAGCTAAACTTTATCCTTATACCCTCTATTCCCAACTTAGAGACTGAGTTTGTTCAACTGTTTTACGAAAATAAAAATCCTAAAAAGGAATTCAAGTGTTGGTCTCTACAGTTACTGGGTTATAAACCCTGGGAACCCCTAGACAAGAATGATGAGCTACAAGGTGGAGGAGTTAAGCGGTAAGCCCAAACAAACCAGCTGCTCCTTCGGGGGTCAGTGCTACAGGAGTAAAGGGAAATCTCTATCTAACCATTCTCTACTCTGTTTAGTATGCATGGTCATTCAGTATATATAATATACTGAATGTTTGTTCAGTGACTACTTGACCTAAAGTAAATGTGTAAGTCATTCCTGGCCAAGGAAACATCTAAGTTCTTTCTTAGAAATAGGAGACAAACAATGGTCTACACTAACGAATGGACAGCCAGTCATAATGATCACATTACTTTATTTACAAACAAACCTTCTGTCTGGCTATGCCACAGAGAGATAGGCACAGTAAAACCGAGCAACAGCAGACAAAGGCCTCGCCCCAAGCCCTATCAGACACTGATTGAGAGGGGACAGCTCTGGGATTCACCCAATGTCATCAGGCACAGTCAGAAGAGACCTGCTGAGCCAGCTGAACTCGGCTCTTCCCCAGCCCGGCGGAAGCAAGATGGCGGCCGCCATGACATGAGGCCTGGACCGGGAGTCGGCTGAATCAATAGTTGACCATTACACCACTCCCACAGGAAAGGAGCACAGTGAGTACCTGGCAGCACACCGCTCACTCCCCAGCATCCACAGAATCACTCTTTGGGATGGTAATGGGCAATACCAATCAGTCTCCAGGGAGCACTGTACTATCCACCCCAGGCACACCAGACATAGGAACATTCAGCCACCCCCCCCCCCCACACCCTCTGACTTTCCCTCCATGATGGAAGCCTTTGCCAACATGCTTGCAAAGGGCCTGGCAAGAACTCTGCGGAATGCAAGAACACAAATGTGCGTTGTTTGCAGATGACTTGCTGCTCTTCCTTACTTCCCCGTTAATTTTCATGCCCAACTTAATGCGGCTTCTGAAGGACTTTAGCAAGATTTCAGGGCTTGAAGTTAACGTTGCTAAATCAGCGGCGTTAAATATAACTGTCCCTACCCCACTAATAGTCCAGTTAAAGGATCACTTCCCATTCTCCTGGGCTCCAAACAGGATCCCATATTTGGGAATCAAATTACCTGCCAAAATGGAGCAAGTTTTCTCCACTAATTACCCCCCAAATATTCTGTAAAATAGATGAAGACTTAAAGGCATGGTCAAAGTGTGGTCTAGCTTGGCTGGGGAGGATTAACACGATCAAGAGGACACTTCCACACCTGCTATATCTAATCCGCGCCCTCCCTATCCCCCTCCAGAAGAGAACACTAAGCACAGTCCAAGCTAAAATAATCAAATTTGTTTGGGGTAAACAAGGCCACCGTTGCAAGAAAGAAATTCTCTTTCGCCTGAAAAACCAGGGGGGTCTGGGACTTCCCAATCTTTGGTGGTACTACAAGGCTGCACAACTGATCCAATTATCTATAGCCTGCTCGAAAGGCCCAAAACCAGATTGGATCAATATGGAAAGACAGGCGACACAAATTACCTCCCCTGGTGCCCCCCCCCCCCAAATTAGGACCCACACTATCCCATTCACTAGTGCTTTGTGACTACCTACATAAACAGGAAACGCTAATCTCAAACATGAAACCGCTTGCACATCTCTTCCACAACCCATCGTTTACACCAGGCATGAATATCCTCACCTTCAAATGGTGGCTAAATGGAGGATTGTTTAGAATCGGTCACTTCCTCTCCTCGTTGGGCCCCATATAATTGGGCTATTGTATAAGTAAACTCAAAATGCAAGACACTGAGAGGTTCAGACTGTCGCAGATAAATAACTTCTTACACTCAATTTGTTCAAATAAGCCTGAACCCCCTAAACCCACTACTTACGAATTATGGTGTGCCTATATGTTGGATCAGAGGGGAGGTATCTCCATCACATATGCCTCTCTAGCAGACAATACCTCCAAGCCCTCCTATGCTCAAGCCTGGAAATCTGACATAGGGATCAACTTAGATCAGGAAAAATGGATTCATGCATTTAAAAGATCATATGAGGGCATTATGAATATCTCCTTAATTGAAGCCAGTGTCAAAATAATCACAAGATGGTACTATGTCCCACTTAGACTGGCTAGGTTCTATCCTAACACCTCTCCCATTTGCTTCAGAGGGTGCAACCTTGTTGGCTCCATGTATCATACCTGGTGGACGTGTCCACGTATCAGGTCATATTGGAACAAAGTGTTTCATTTAAAGTTACAGGAGTTGAAGTACCGCAGAACCCAACAATTGCGCTCCTGAACCACAGGGTAGACAAAGCCTCCAAAGGAGACCAGACTTTAATTTCTTCATGCTCCTAGACACAAAAATGACTGTGGCTAGCACCTGGAAGAAACCCACAGTTTCCCTTTAGGCAGCAAAAAATAAAATCTCCTGCATAATGTCCCAAGAACAAATAGTAGCCAAACTGCAAGATAAAGTAACACTCTTTGAGACAACTTGGGAACCTTGGGCTAAATACGTAAAAATACCACACTATCCTGGTCACAATCTTCTTCAATGACAACATACTAACACCCCTACTCCCCTCCTCTCTTCTCTCTAGGGGATTATCTCCCTTCTAGCTCTGTCTTTTCTTTATCCCCTTTCATCTGTCGCTTACAACTCCTTGATAAAACAAGGAAAAGAGGTAACTTTGAAAGTCCTCTAGTGGGTAACAGTTCCATAGCAACCTGAATGCTGGGTACCATTTAGCCCCTCATTATAATTCATGGATTTATCAATATGGAAAATGTGACCTATGTGGGTTGTGGAGTCATCCCTTTCACGCTTCTCCACTGACTCAATCTAAAAGGAAGCATGTATTGGGACTGTGGGGTTGGGGCCAGACTGTTCCCACCAGACACCCCTAGTCCACAGCGTGAACCTATTGGGGTGGCGGGGGGGTTTGGTCGGCGCAGGACGAACACAATTTTGCGTCCCGCAAGATACTAAATGTTTAATATTAAGGTCACTATTTATCTCTCAAGAATATCTCGGCACACTCATTCCTGTGAGCCCACTACTTAATTTTCTAAATGTTTACATTATCTATTCCTCTTGTTTTTTTCACATCAATTTTACCTAATATACTCTGCAAATGTTATATTTTAGGCCTTGCAGGCCAATTTCCTATATTATAATGTTACTTTGTATTTCACTGACTGAAAACAATAAAAATATTGAAACAAGACAGTTTTTCCAGGTGGGGTGCTAAAATGGTATTTACATATTTTGTCATTGTTCATGCTAATTATGTAAAAGATAGTTTAAAAATTCACCTGCTGTGCCCTTCAGAAAAAAAATAATTATAAAGGCCAGTCAGCTTTACCTATCCATAGTTGCAGAATGTATTCTGTGTTAAAAAGAAATGCATATTTTTCTTACATACATTTTTTATTTTATTTTATTTGCAGAATATACTCTTTAACTTCAAGCACAATAAGAACTGTAAGAACGTACCTAGCAGGGAAAAAGATAAGTATTTTTCTTCCTTTTAAGTACTAGCTAGGATACAGTGTGCCTATCACTCTTATTAAAGAGCTTTAAGATGGGTATAATTGTAATTCACTAATTCTAAAAATCCACTCAAATGTCACTTATAATAAGGATTTCCTACTGTGCTAGGACCCCTGGGAAACCTTTGAAGTTGTGAATGGTGTACATGAAGACAGGCAAGAGCATACGCTCTTAGAAGGCACCAGAGCAGTATTGCTCCTCAGCTTAGATGATAAAAACAATCACATCTGCATAATCTTGGGAATACTGCCAGACTGAAGATCAGAAAAGTAAACTTAGGACAGAGGAAAGCAAAGATCAAAAGGCAAAACCCAAAAGACCTTAATTGTTATACATTAGGAAGGGGCAAGGGTGAAAAAAGTAAAATTTTCAAGAGAAACATTCAATTCAGAATGGCTATTCATAATTAGCTCATGATGGAAACAATATCCATGACAGGAAACTATTTAAAACAATTAACAAAAATAGGCATAATTACATTGTTACAAAAAGAAATGAATCTTCTTATAGTAGATAAGCAAAACAGGCAGTGATTATAAAACGTTTTAAAAGGAAAAATCAGCCTAACTAAAGGGGAACAGTGTTTTTTTTCTTTTCTTTTTTTTTTTTTAATAATCATTTTCAGTGTGAAATGATCAGTTAGGTTTTAATTAGGTATTCATTTTCTAAAGGATGACATTTATCAAGTACTTTTTGTTTTAGCAGTTCTAACAATTATTTTATTTCATTTTTTTCTACTGTATACGCTAATGCCTGTGCATGTTACATCTCCTTACTGATTAAGTAATTAGGTCAGTGTGAAATGAATAGACATAGATCAATCAGACACAGCAGGGCGACTGGGTTAATGCCTTGGTTCATGATTTCCTGACATTTGTATGATTACATAAGTTACCTCAGCTATCCTGTCTAAAACTGAATGGCTTAGACTGGCCTCATGAGCACAACAGGATCAGACATTAAATACATTATTTTTACAAAGCTACTACAACTGTCACCATTCATGTCCTTTAATTCTTACAATAATGTTTTGAGTGGTGAACTAAGATAGACTAAGACTTTATTTTCTTGACTTTTAGCTTGTTTTGCAGCTAGCAGCTGTTTTATGTATACTGGCTTTGAATGTGTAATATGTATGAGTACTAGGCGAGGGATTTCCTAATAGATTCAACTACCCCAGTAACTCAAACAAGTTGTTCTCCTTTGGAGTTAATTCAGGATGGGTTCACACTGCTGTGTGGAGCTGCTCCCACAGCAGACTAGTATGAAGACTAGTATGTTAAACCCTCTTCCTGTCCAGGCCATTTTTCAGCACTGTGATATTTTGCCTGACAATTACAGGTACTTGCAACGCTAAGCCCAAATGGATTTATTAGCATTTTTGAGACAGAGCTTTCTTTTGGTGGTACTTAATCATGATTGTTTTTTTTTTCCTCTTTACTATATAATAGAAGAAAAAAAACTTTAATTTCTGCTTTAAAAGTTTGCTATTTAAATAATCCTTCTTCATTAACCACTTCAGCCCCGGACCAATTGTCAGCTTAAGGACCAGAGGTCTTTTTTCAATTTCGCACTGCACTACTTTAACTGGTAATTGCGCGGTCATGCAATTTTGTAACGAAACGAAATTTGCGTCCTTTTCTTCCCACAAATAGAGCTTTCTTTTGATGGTATTTGATTGCCTCTGTGATTTTTTATTTTTTGCGATATAAACGGAAAAAGAGCGAAAATTTTGAAAAAAAAAGAGATTTTCTACTTTTTGTTATAAGAAAAATCTAATAAACTCAATTTTAGTCAAACATTTGGGCCAAAATGTATTCAGCCACATGTCTTTAGTAAAAAAAATGCCAATAAGCGTATATTTATTGGTTTGCGCAAAAGTTATAGCGTCTACAAACTAGAGTACATTTTCTGGAATTTACACCGCTTTTAATTTATGACTGCCTATTTCATTTCTTGAGGTGCTAAAATGGCAGAGAAGTACAAAACCCCCCCAAATGACCCCATTTTGGAAAGTAGACACCCCAAGCTATTTGCTGAGAGGCATGTTGAGCCCATTGAATATTTTTTTTTTTAGTCCCAAGTGATTGAATAAAGACAAAAATAAAAAAGAATTTTTTTTTTCTTCAAAAAGTTGTCACTAAATGATATATTGCTCACACATGCCATAGTTATATGTGGAATTGCACCCCAAAATACATTTTGCTGCTTCTCCTGAGTATGGGGATACCACATGTGTGGGACTTTTTGGGAGCCTAGCCGCGTACGGGGCCCCGAAACCCAAGCACCGCCTTCAGGATTTCTAAGGGTGCAAATTTTTGATTTCACTCCTCACTACCTATCACAGTTTCGAAGGCCATAAAATGCCAAAATAGCACAAAACCCCCCCAAATGACCCCATTTTGGAAAGTAGACACCCCAAGCTATTTGTTGAGAGGCATGGTGAGTATTTTACAGCTCTCATTTGTTTTTGAAAATGAAGAAAGTAAAGAAAAAAAAAATTTTTTTTTTTCTTTTTTCAATTTTCAAAACTTTGTGACAAAAAGCGACATCTGCAAAATACTCACAATACCTCTCAGCAAATAGCTTGGGGTGTCTACTTTCCAAAATGGGGTCATTTTGGGGGGTTTTATGCCATCTGGGCATTCCATGGCCTCCGAAACTGTGATTGGCAGTGAGAAGTGAAATAAAAAAATTACTCCCTTAGAAAGCCTGAAGGCGCTGCTTGGTTTTTGGGGTTCCGTACGCAGCTAGGCTCCCAAAAAGTCCCACACATGTGGTATCCCCGTACTCAGGAGAAGCAACAGAATGTATTTTGGGGTGTATTTCCACATATGCCCATGACATGTTTGAGCAATATATCATTTAGTGACAACTTTTTGTAAAAAAAATATATATATATATTTTTTTTTTCATTATTCAATCTCTTGGGACAAAAAAAAAAAAATATTTAATGGGCTCAACATTGCTCTCAGCAAATAGCTTGGGGTGTCTACTTTCCAAAATGGGGTCATTTGGGGGGGGTTTGAACTGTCCTGGCATTTTATGCACAACATTTAGAAGCCTATGTCACACGTCACCCACTCTTCTAACCACTTGAAGACAAAGCCCTTTCTGACACTTTTTGTTTACATGAAAACATATTTTTTTTTTGCAAGAAAATTACGTTGAACCCCCAAACACTATATATATTGTTAAAGCAAAGGCCCTACAGATTAAAATGGTGGGTGTTGCATTTTTTTTTTCCACACAGTATTTGCGCAGCGATTTTTCAAACGCATTTTTTGTGGAAAAAATACACTTTTTTTTATTTTAATGCACTAAAACACACTATATTGCTCAAATTTTTGATGAAATAAAAAATATGATCTTAGGCCGAGTACATGGATACCAAACACGACATGCTTTAAAATTGCGCACAAACACGCAGTGGCGACAAACTACATACATTTTTAAAAGCCTTTAAAAGCCTCTACATGATACCACATTAGATTCACGGAGGAGGTCTACTGCTAAAATTACTGCCCTCGATCTGACCTTCGCGGTGATACCTCACATGCATGGTGCAATTGCTGTTTACATATGACGCCAGACCAACGCTTGTGTACGCCTTTGCGCAAGAGAAGGGGGGGCAGGGGTGCTTTTTTTTTTTTTTTTTTAGTTTTTTTTTTATTTATTTAGCTTTTTTATTCTATTTTTAAACTGTTCCTTCCATTTTTTTTCTTTGTTATGATTTTTTTCGTTATCTCATGGAATGTAAATATCCCCTATGATAGCAATAGGCAGTGACAGGTACTCTTTTTTTGAAAAAATTGGGGTCTATTAGACCCTAGATCTTTCCTCTGCCCTCAAAGCATCTGACCACACCAAGATTGGTGTGATAAAATGCTTTCCCAATTTCCCAATGGCGCGGTTTATATCCGGGAGGGGGGACATTCCCTCCCACTGCTTGTAAAAGCAGTCTAGAGGCTAATTACCCGCTAGAATTGCTTTTACATGAAAGCCGATCACTGGCTGAAAAGAATGATACCAAGATGATACCTAAACCTGCAGGTATCATTCTGGTATAACCATTCAAAGTTCAGCAACATACTGGACATATATTGTAATCTTTTTTTTTTTCATGCAGCCTCTTGGCTGAACGAAAAAAAGAGATTGATTGGTGGGTATGCCCACCATTAGAATACCTCCCTTCATCCACCCACTTCTAATGATGGGCATACATGCACCATTTATATATGCCGATGCATGGGGGCATCCTCCCGCGAAAGTTATGCCGTGTACACACGGTCGGAATTTCGACCGTATGTACGTGGCATTAGGAGCCAATCGCTCCTCCGCCCCCCCTGCTGCCCCCATGCTTCGGCACATATGCTCTTTTTTTTAACTGTGGTGGTGAAATCACCTCCTACAGCTTTGGAGTCGCGGCTTTATGTATCGTGGGAGCAAACGCTGTTGCTGTCAAGATAAATAAATCCGCGCTGCAACTGAATGGCGCACCTGAAAACAAAAAAATGCTTAACACTAAAACACAGTAAACAAAATTACATACCTGAAAAGCAAGCATGATAAAACATAATAAAACATTGCAGAATAGAATGGAGTAAAAAAAGAGCGAGAATAGAGAGAGAGAGAGAACAATAAAACGACAACTATTTTTGTTTTTTTTATTTTTTTGAGATTCACAGGTAAAAAAGCTCCTGACTGTTAGCGACTGAATCAAAACGCTACCACAAAAAAAATGTTAGCGATCGCAGGGATCAGGCCTGACTCTGCGAATACTGCAGTTATGTGTGCTTAGTGTTTTGTAAGTGACAGTGATCGATCGATACTGCACTTGGGTGGGCTGGGCGGAGGGGGAAAACGCAGGTGCTAGCAGGTATCTGGGCTGATCCCGCTAACAATGCGTTTTTTTGGAACCCTAAACTGCTGGGACGCTAGTATAGATCTGATCAGATCAGATATTGATCTGTTCAGATACTATACCACTAAGGGAGGTGTATGCTTTGCGCGTGGGTGTTTGCGGTACTGGCACTAACCTGGGGCGACGCAGACCTTATTTGAACCTAAAACCTAATTGATATCACCCGCCGGGCGATCAGGGGGTTAAACCGTTATTGGGTAATAAATGGCGGGTGCCCTGACAGTATAAAAAACAAGCTAACTAACCAGCGTCACCCGTAACAGTAATACAAAAAAAAAACTGGCTACCTAGCGGCACCAGTGACACTAATGCAGCGATCAGAAAAACAATCGCTTAGTGACACTGGCAAAAGGGGGTGAAAGGGTTAACTAGGGGCAATCAGGGGGTTAAACCTTTATTAGGTAATATATGGGGGTACCTGACGCTATATAAAAACCTGACGGGGAACCTAAATAACGAAATAACTAACTGGCTAACCAGCGTCACCAGTGACAGTTATACGGTGATTACTGGTGAAAGGGTTAACTCTAGGGGCAATCAGGGGGTTAAAACCTTTATTTAGGTTGTAATATGGGGGTACCTGACCTATAAACCTATTTATGAACCTATATAAACATGGCGGTTAACCTAAAAAAAAAATGGTTACCTAGCGACACAATGCAGCGATCAGAAAAACGATCGCTTAGTGACACTGGCAAAAGGGGGTGAAGGGGTTAACTAGGGGCAATCAGGGGGTTAAACCTTTATTAGGTAATATATGGGGGTACCTGACGCTATATAAAAACCTGACGGGGAACCTAAATAACGAAATAACTAACTGGCTAACCAGCGTCACCAGTGACAGTTATACGGTGATTACTGGTGAAAGGGTTAACTCTAGGGGCAATCAGGGGGTTAAAACCTTTATTTAGGTTGTAATATGGGGGTACCTGACCTATAAACCTATTTATGAACCTATATAAACATGGCGGTTAAAATAAAAAAAAAATGGTTACCTAGCGACACAATGCAGCGATCAGAAAAACGATCGCTTAGTGACACTGGCAAAAGGGGGTGAAGGGGTTAACTAGGGGCAATCAGGGGGTTAAACCTTTATTAGGGGGGGGGGGGTCGGGGGCTACCTAGGACCTAAAACTAACTGCCCTGACAGTTATTACAGTCACACTGACACTAAATGCAGTGATCAGTAAATAAATGATCACTGCAATTAGTGACACTGTGACTGGGGGGGGGGGGGTGATCTGGGGGGTGATCTGGGGGTGACAGGGGGGTGGATTGTGTACCTATGTGTACTGGTGTCAGTGTACTGTTTGTGCACTAACCTTTACATGTTCTCTCCTCGGCGTTCCGGTCACATAGACCGGCGCACCGAGCGTGACATCACTTCCGCCTTCCTGTCTATACAATAGACAGGAAGGGGAAGCTTTTCATTCGCCAGGAGCGATCGCGAGGGGGTGGCCAGAAACCACTGGCCGTCCCCTCGTCCCGGATCGCTCCTGAAGCGATGCCGACCGTCCCCGCCGGCGGAGGGGGTTCCGATCGGACACCCCACCCGCCGGAAGAATGGCACGTACAGGTACGTGGTTCTGCCTGTACGTGCCATTCTGCCGACGTATATATACATGGGGCGGTCGGCAAGTGGTTAATTGTACTCTGCTACATTTCTTTGGTGAAAGTGTGTATATATATATATATATATATAGTGTTTACAAACTGTAGTATATAAATTTGAAATGTATCAATCCCTGATATTCAGACTGCTTATCTAATTTCTTGAGGCCCTAAAATGCCATGGCCCATTTTTGGAAAGGAGACACTCCAAACTATTTAGTCAGAGACATGGTTCATTTTTTGAAGTTGTAATCTTTTGCCCCCAGATTTTGGGAAAAAGAAGAGAGTAAATAAAAATCGATTTTTGAGTTCTCACATATGACATGGAAAAGTAAGTAAAAAATATTTATTATATAAAGTTGTAAATTAATAAGATAAATACACATGGCATGGGCATAATAATAATTACACCCCATATCACATTGTCATACTCCCTCCAAATATGGTGATACCACATGAGAATGAATGTTTTCCTGCCTAGATGCATATAGGTGCCAAAAACCAACTGAGCACCTTTAGACCTTCAGAATAAAATATGCATTTGATTTACTGACTATCTATCACATTTCCTGAGGCCTTGGAATGCCAGGACAGGAGACATACCCACAAAGTGACCACATTTTGCAAAGTAAGCTGTCCAATGAATCTAATTAGAGATATGATGATTCTTTGCCAGTTTTTTAAAAATTGATATTCCTCCTGAGTATGGGGATAGAACATATGTGAGACTTTTTTTGCAGCCTTGCCACATAAAGGGTCCAAACATCCATGGGGCACCTTAAGCCTGGGTTCACACTATTGCGAATTCGCAGCGGTGGAAAACACTGCAAATTCGCAGGACATTTCAAAACCCATTGTTTTCAATGGGGCATGTTCACATATGTCCGGTGCATGCGCACTGCGCATTGCAGAAAAACTGCAGACGACTTTGGTGCGGTGCGGGGCGGATCAGGTGCGAATTCAGGCCCATTATCTTCTATGGGCACGCATCTGATTCGCATCTGGCTTGCACCCTGAACAGAAATTTGCGCTAACTCCAACACCTCCCCTTCTTCCTGTTCCTCCCCTGTGTGTTTTGAAATCCGGACTGGAACGAGCATGCCGAAAAGAGGATAAAAAGCAATATCAAAGGCGAAAGAAGCTGTGGATCGTGAGGAGTTGATCAGACTTGTGAGGGAGAAACCCATGATTTATGACACCCGGCATCCTAAATATAAGGACAACGTTGTCAAAAAA
Organism: Lithobates sylvaticus; assembly: GCA_028564925.1. NCBI lineage: Eukaryota > Metazoa > Chordata > Amphibia > Anura > Ranidae > Lithobates > Lithobates sylvaticus. The sequence goes on along the minus strand of CM053028.1, from coordinate 284,920,422 downwards.
CGTGCATGGCAGGACATTGCCAAAGACCTCTTGCCAGAGTGGAACAGGTGCTCTTCCCAAGTTCAGGCTGACAAATGTAAGTTTTATTATTAACTTTTACTACCTGTATATGCTGTCCTGTATTTTTTAGATGGTGTACATTAATTTAATTTATTAGATTTTAACAAACAGCATGTGGTCACCCCCAAATCTGTACCAGGCCACATGCTGTAAACATTGTGCACATAACAGCTTTATCTAGGGATGGATTCCCTAAAAAAATGCATATTCTTAGAATTCCTAAGGTTAGTAATATGACATACACCACAAATGTGAGATACAAAAGTTTTATTTGTCATTGCCAAAATTACATCCAACATTTTTCATACAGCACACTTAGCATTATATTATCATGCCTTTTCATCAAGAAAACAAATACATATTTTTTTTTAGTCAATAGAATTCATCTGCCAAGGCACCTCCCCAGCTGGTGACAAAAAAAAATTCTTAAATTATTCTCTAATAAGTGTACCAGTAGTGCTGCCCCTAGGAATATTGAAATGTGCTGCCTCCATGTTATGGGTCAGGGAATCTTCAAAAAGAAACCCATCTCGTTCACGCACATAGTTGTGCAGTGCACAGGCAGCTTTAATCGCACTGATCGCATGATCAATACTGAGGTTAATAGAAGTATGCATGAATCTCCACTTATTGCAAAGAATTCCAAATGCACATTCTACTACTCGTCGTGCCCTATAATTGAACACTCTTTTTTCAGTTGTCAGAGAGCGACTTGAATAAGGCCTGAGCATGTTCTGGGAAAGTGCGAAAGCTTCATCTCCAACAAATACATGTGGGAGGAGAGGCTCTGTAGTCCCTGGCAGGGGAGAATTATTGGGCAAGTCTAGTGTATTGTCACGCAGCATGCGGCCAAATGAGGAATGTGAAAATACACTAGAATCTGAGCTGCTGCCATAAGAACCTACATCAACATAAATACATTTATAATTTGCGTCTGCCACTGCCATTAATACCAACGAAAAATATTTTTTATAATTAAAAAAATGGCTCCCACTAGCTGGAGGCTTGAGGATGCGTACATGTTTGCCATCAATGGCTCCAAGACAGTTGGGGAAGTTGCATCATGTACATCATCTATGTAACGCACAATTTGTTAATAATTAATATGCCTAGTTAATTTTTGACATTTTTACAATATAAAACAGGACAGAATCTAGTTGGGAGGAGCAAGATGTTTTGGAGGAAGAACAACAAACAGAGGAGGAAGCACCCATTGATATTCCAGAAGACACAGAGGATTTATCACTAATCCAAACATCTTCCAGTCTCTGGGAAACTAATCCAGATGAACAATGTTCAGGGGCAGAGGAGGCTGTCCCTGGGTCATCCTCTGCTCCTGCACACATTGGTCAGCCTGGCAAAGTGCCTCAAGGTGACCAGCACTATCCCAACCTGACCTAAGTGAGCGCTTATTAGACATGTTAAAAAACATGACCGCAAAGGTGGATGCATTTTTATGTCCCGATACAATCCTGGCGCTCAGTTTTGTACCACTAATTAAAAAGGTACCCCCAGAGTGTTACTATGAAATGCGAAAAAATATAGAAAAAATGATGCACTCCTTCTCCCAGCCACAGCAGGGACCTGCATTTAACTACCCAAATGTGCCCCAACCAAGACCTCCCCATAACTACCCAAGATACACGCACTACCCTGAGCAGCAACACCATCCTTACCCCTATAATCCACCATCATATCCCTCAAGTTATGACAAGCCAATCTCCAGATATGAAGTGCCACACAGTAACCTTCCCTATCCCATCCCCACTTCCTTCAATTAGGGCCCCCCCCAAACTCAGGGTATGTATGTGCAAAGTCAACATGGGGAGGCTAGGCCTGCTCCCCACCCTGCCAGTGATGACCCAGCTTCCGCAACTCAATACTCCTATGAGGCCCCTTTCCCCAAAACATATCAGAATCTGTGATGAGGTCTGTTCAAGGTTAAGGACCAACATGACACATTTTGATAAAACAGGGAAGAGGCCTTTTTGTTTTTAAGTTATTTCAGAGTTAATTTATGTTTTATACATGGGTAAAGTTTATATTTTTATCATATTTTATGATACGTGAATAAAAAAAAAATTATTCCAACATTTTTTGTGCCGTCGTATTTTAAAAAATACCCAGGTAAAAAAACATAAAAAATAAAAAAACATGGTCAATATAACGCATGACAAATGACATGAGTGATGATAATTACCTTAATGTGATCAATAATCTTTCAGCAGGCTGGATACTTTTTCTGAAGCTCGTGTTCTGACGCTCCAAGCGAGGGGAGATTAAGCCCAGCAATTCGTCAAAACTGAGTAAAAAAAAATTAAATTCATAAATACATGTGGGAAAAACATTTGGGCATACTGTATAAAAAAGAGTAAGGTAAGTGGTTAAGGTCATTATTTATGATAACAAGGCAGGCATCCTTAGTTACAATATAATTATGGCTAAATAAGTGGCAGGAAAAGAAAATGCAGATGGGTCCTCATTTCAACAAAGAAGAAGCCACTGGCCTTTTAATTTAACAGTAACAATTGTCTGAGCCAAAAATGCTAAACAAAGCTGCGTGGCATCACCACCACCCACAAAGCAACTTGTCACTAGCAATTTTGGGCCAAGTTATTTGGGGGGTAAAATATCCACAAAAAAAAAGGGCATATGACCTGGCTTACACAAGGAGGGGGTGCTAGCTGACGCTCATTTTGTGCCCTTTAGGCTGCATGCTGAAATAATGTACAGTTTGTATTTGGGGGGGGGGGGGGCAACGCTTATTAGTTACAATAATCTTAGAATGACATAATCACACATAGGTTAGACTGGATGGACTTGTGTCTTGCAAATATAAAACACACTATACATCAATGGCTACAAATTAAGTATGGTTTGGCAGAAACATTACTCACCTACTAATTGACATGCGTGTGAAATTGAAACATTTTTCTTCATGCCCACGGAGGTGCCCATACAAGATCATGAACTGGCCTCTCTCGTCACGATTTGCAATGATGGGATGAACCCAGTATCTTCTTCTTCTCCTCATCCTTCTCCTATTCTCTTATTCAAGCAAGATTGCTGCTGTTGCAGCAACAACTGTTGACATTATCATTGGCAGAGCAGCACACATTTTGCAAAGAAACACACAAAACACAGGTACAGACTGCTGGTCAACCAGGAAGTGTACACAGACCTACCAGGTTTTATAAGCAGCCAGACAATCAGCAAAAAAGCTTGGTCATCACAAAATTAGCAACTCAAATTAGGCAGGAAGGGTTACTAATGAATTTGCAGCTGATTCGCACCTAAAACGCGTACAATCCGCAGAACAGACGACGTTTCACTGCGCAGTCACGCAGGGCCTTCAATTGGCACCGAACTAGTCTGAACCCAGGCTAAAGCTTTCAAATAGCATAAATTAGGCATCTAATTCCTGACTACCTATTATAAATTGACAACATTTTGAATAGCAGACGCCCCAAGGTATTTTTTAAGAGACATAGTGAATCTTTTAAAGATTTAAAGCACCAGTATTCCCTTCAACATCCATACCAGATCCTTATCCTAGGTGAGGGTCTGTTATGGAATGTTAGGGGACCCCACAGAAAAACAAAAGAAATTGTGTGGGGGTTCCACCTAAAAATATGTTGCAGATCCTTAACTGTGCCCTATCTGATTATGAATCTTGGATGGCAACGAAGAGAGGGCAGCAAGCATGTACACCCCCCCCCCTCACCTGTACCATACAAGACTACATGCTCTCACCATGAGGGGGTGGAGGGGGTTCAGGCTAGCAAATCTTTTTGAATAGACTGAGATTGTGTTACCTGTCAGATGCAAGCACAAGAAATTATTTACAATCTCCTGCGATTGGGGGCTTAGTCTATAGGTGTGTGGTGCAGCCAACCCTTTGGGTTTGTGTTGAATGTCAATGGTCTTGCTGCCCTCCTCAGAACAATGGGTATCCTTATGACTGAAACATATAAAGAAGAAAGGAGGGCACAAGAAATTATTTATTTAGTCTCTTCTACATGATATGATCAGACTGCACTATAACTTTGAAGAAAGCCACAACTTAAGAGACTACAGCAAGGTTTTATCCTCGTCCGATATTTGTGAACACAGCCAAGAACTAGACAGGCACTAATATTTACATAGCTGTGTGATCTTTGAGCCAACATCTCAGTCCTGAAAGATGATGTTGACCCTGGGTTGTGCCTAAACAAAGATACAAAACTTGAGCAGGCATTTTCACAAAGGAAAAAAGAGCATAAGAAACACCCAACAAAGAAATCCCTAACATATTTAGACAAGGCCAGACTGGAGCTTAATTTGGCCCTTACGGCTAAAGCAGAAAAACAGATCTGCTGGAGTGGAGTTCTACGCCCAGAAAGATTGTATAGGCTTTATGTTAGCTTCCAAACTTTCTCACCGATTGAGATCCCACACCATCCTCAAAATCAGAATCCCTAGGCCCCCCCCACCACCAACCCAAACAAGATACTGGAGGCATTCCATGAGTTATACGCCAAGATCTACAGCTCAAAATTCAGGGACGTAGGACTAAGATTCTCTGACTTCATAAAGGACCTCCCTTTGCCACACCTCTCCCCTACCCATAGAAAATTGCTATAAGCCCCCTTTACAGTAGAAAAGATTCTGGAGGTCATCAACGACCTAAAAAAAGGGATCCGCCCCTGGTCCAGATGGCCTCTCAGTCCCGTATTACAAAGCCTTTTCAGAAACCGTAGCCCCATTCCTGGCCAAATTCTTCAACTACAAAACTAAAGGTAACCCCCTAGACCTTGCACTGAACACTGCCTACCTCACGGTTCTCCCCAAACCAGACACAAATCCGGAAGAAGTTGGTAATTATAGACCCATATCCCTCATTAATAATGACCTAAAGATACTAGTGCGCATCTAGTGAGAACTAATTCCTCCCCATCCACTGTCCCCGTGATCAGGACAGAGAAAGGAGAAATTTCATCACAGGTGTCAGTAATTACAGACACTTTTAGAGCATATTATGATAAACTGTATAGATCGCAGGGACGAGGGGAAGGGAGGAATTGCATAATTTTTTTTAGAAATATTGAAATTCAGGTCCTTACTGAGGAGGAGAGAGAGGCAATTGAGGCACCGTTAACTTTAGATTAAATTCAACTAGCGGTGACAGAAATGGCAAATCAGAAATCGCCAGGACCAGATGGTCTTCCAGTGGAAACGTATAAATATTATGGGAAAATACTGCTTCCGGGCTTTTTAAAGTATTAAACTGGGCGAAGGAGGAGGGGAGGTTGCCTATGTCCATGACAGAGGCAACGATAATAGTTTTGCACAAAGAAGGGAAGGACCCGTTAAAAACTAAGTCTTATAGACCTATCTCCCTACTTTGTTCGGACGCTAAAATATTGGCCAAAGTAATGGCAGTCAGGCTAAACAAAATAATTTCTAGACTTGTACAGGATTTATCCCCAGTAGATCTACAAGCATGAATATTAGGAGGCTACATCTCAACTTGCAGATACCAATGGAGAACATAGGTACAAGGGCAGTTATGTCCCCAGACGTGGTCAAAGATTTTGACAGCTTAGAATGGGGATATATTTGGCGAGCGCTGGGGGAATTCGAATTCGGCCCCTCGTTTATTAGCTGGATAAAAACCTTGTATAAGGGCCCTAGTGCTAAAATCAGGGTTAACAATGATTATTCAGGTAAGATCCAATTAGAGAGGGGAACAAGACAGGGGTGCCCATTGCCCCCCCCCCCCCTGCTCTTTGCTCTTGCAATGGAGCCATTGGCTATAGCAATAAGATTGAATACAAATATGCTAGGGTTTTGGAGAGCGATGGGCGAGGAGAGAATCGCATTGTATGCGGATGATGTCCTCCTCTTCCTGGGGGATACAGAGTAATCCCTCAGGCAGGCGATGAACATCCCCATGGAATTCGGTAGACTCTCAGGACTGGTTATAAACTGGGAAAAATCAGCACTGATGCCTGTGGATCCCCTAGGGAATCAGAGGTTACTGGCTATCCCTCAGTTAGAAGTGGTTGAACGAATTAAATATCTAGGCATATATATAACAAGAGACCCTAATAATTACATAAATAACAATAAAGGTCCCACTCTTAGCTAAATTAAAAAGTAAAATCGAAATTTGGAGGCGCCTTCCACTATCGGTTGCAGGGAGATGCAACTTGATTAAAATGCTGTGGAGGCCACAGCTGTTATACTTGTTGGTTCAAAAAAATCAACGTATTATTAAGAGAACTTGTATGGAAAGGAGGTCAGCCTAGGATTGGTTTACAAACCTTAGCAACAAGGAAGGGAGGGATGGCAGTGCCACATCCACAGAGCTACTTTTTAGCAGCTAAATTGCAACACCTAGGAGCAAGTAAAGATATAAAAAGAGGAACAAATAAGGGATTAATGATCGCAGGAACACAGCATAAGACAATAGTTGAAGTATTGGAGGCAAACTCACTTATTTTTTTCTCGAACTCCCACGGTGAGACTAGCCTTAAAAGTATTTAAGGCAGTAAAGGCACTAAAAGGACTAGGTGGTGTGACAAAATATGCCCCCCTCTGGAATAATAAGAATTTGCATGAATTGTAGATGATAGGGAAAATCAAAGATTGGGAAATAAAGGGGATAGATAAGCTGGCCCAGTTGTACGAGGGAAGCACACTAAAAACATTTACTGCACTGAGAGTGAAATATGACATACCAAAACACTCATTTTACAAATACTTACAAATCAGACACGCTTTAAATAGACAATTTGAGAAACGAGGACCGGTTTGGAACAACTCCCCTGTCTATCAAAGAATGGGTTCCCAGGATAGGACTAGAGGATTTATAGCAGAAATCTACCCACATATATGTGAAGGGAGTATAGAAAGCAGGGGGAAATGGGCGGAGGAACTTGGAACATTTTCAGATGAACAGTGGATGAAGATATTGGAGAGAGGACACTTGGTATCGGTCTCGCCCGCACAGAAGGTCTCATATTTGATGTTGTTACATAGGACATATTATACGCCTAAGAGACTGTTCGAGTTCGGGTGGAGAGTGAATGCCAAGTGCCCTAGGTGTCAAGATACCGGGGATTTGGCACATATGATTTGGAAGTGTCCAAAATGGTTCCGTTATTGGTATTAATACCCTGAATATGACATTTGATGTAAGGCTGGAAATTAACCCTAGACTATGTATACTGGGATTGGATGAGGGAATAGGAGGAGTGTCCTGTATAATCAAAGTAGTGATGAGGTGTCTGTTTCAGGCAAGAAAGTTAATAGCGCAGAGGTGGCAGGCAGAGAAACCCCCATCGGTAGGAGATTTGGCGAGGTTAATTACATAAACAGTATGGAAGGAAAAGGTAGTTTATATAAGGAGATGAAATCTAAAGGAATTTAAAAAGAATTGGAAACCATGGTTGGATAGGTTGTAGTGGATAGGTAGGGAAGACAGGAAGGGGAAGGGAAGACAGGAGAAGAGAGCAATAAGGAATGGCCCCATAGAAGTAAAGTAGGTAGAGCGGGAAAGTGGAAGAGAAGGGGAAATGAAAGATAGTGGAAAAAGAGAAAAAGTGAGTGAGATACAAAGAATACATCAGGAGTAGGGATGAGCCGAACACCCCCGGGTTCGGTTCGCACCAGAACCTTCGAACGGACCGAAAGTTCGCGCAAATTTTCGAACCCTATACGTTATAATGGACGCGAACGTTCTAAATCAAAAGTGCTAATTACAACGGCCAATATGCATGTTAATGTCATAAAACAGGTTTGGGGACCCGGGTCCTGCCCCAGGGGACATATATCAATGCAAAAAGAACTTTTAAAAACTAACGTTTTTTCGGGAGCAGTCATTTTAATGATGCATAAAGTGAAAAAAAAAAAAGTGACATTTTCCTTTAAATATGGTACCTGGGGGGTGTCTAAAGTATGCCTGTGAAGTGGCATGTGTTTCCCGTGTTTAGAACTGTCCTTGCACAAAATGACATTTGTAAAGGAAAAAAAGAAGCCATTTAAAACCACTTGCGGCTTTAGGTTTGTTCTTAAGTAGAATCTGAACAGGTACATTATGAAGTGTAGCTCCATCCCAAAAAAATCTATTTTTAAGCTTTTTGGAGAACATAGGGAGGGGTTATCACCCCTGTAACATTTGCTGTCTTTGCACATCTGTTCAGAACATGTCACCTCACTTTCCGTCCCAATGACAAATGTTTTTGGAAAAAGTGGGGTTTTAATTGAAACAAGGATTGGTGATAAAGTATCAGTAGAGAGGAGATACCTTTTTCCCAAATTAAATCTAACAGGATAGAATTTCCCTTCCTAGGGGTAGATTTCCTCTCACTTCCTGTTTTCTCTTTCCATTTGCAAGTAGGAGTCGTTTGTAAGTTGGATGTTTGAAAGTAGGGGCCTGGCGTATATACTCTGCAGAAATTTGCCCTATTAGATGTTGGTGTAGCCACAAGACTGGTGGGCACAGGAATGGGCCCTGCTGTGAGTTAATAGATCAAGATTTGTAATTGCATGCACCTGTTGAACAGGGCAGAAAAATTGGGGGGGGGTGGTGGTGGTGGTGGACGGTGTTGCCACAAGACTGTAAGCTCTCACAGTTACTCTTGGTGGGCGCAGGAATGGGCCCTGCTGTGAGTTATTAGATCAAGATTTGTAATTGCAAGCACCTGATGAACAGGGCAGAAAAATTGGGCCTTTGGCGGTGGTGGTGGACGGTGTTGCCACAAGACTGTAGGCTCTCATAGTTACTCTTGGTGGGCGCAGGAATGGGCCCTGCTGTGAGTTATTAGATCAAGATTTGTAATTGCAAGCACCTGATGAACAGGGCAGAAAAATTGGGCCTTTGGCGGTGGTGGTGGACGGTGTTGCCACAAGACTGTAAGCTCTCACAGTTACTCTTGGTGGGCGCAGGAATGGGCCCTGCTGTGTTATTAGATCAAGATTTGTAATTGCAAGCACCAGATGAAAAGGTCAGAAAAATTGGGCCTTGGGCGGTGGTGGTGGACGTTGTTGCCACAAGACTGTTGGCCCTCATAGTTACTCTTGGTGGGCAGAGGAATTGGGCCTTGGGCGGTGGTGGTGGACGGTATTGCCACAAGACTGTAGGCCCTCATAGTTACTCTTGGTGAGTTATTAGATCAAGATTTGTAATTGCACCTGATGAACTGGTGCTGGTGCCACAAGACTGCAACCCCTCACAGATACTCTTGGTGGGCACAGGAGTCACACGTGTTGCGAAGCTATTTTTTCAAAATTTGTAAGTACCCGCCCCTGTTAAACAGGGGCTGAAAAATTGTGCCTTAGGCACTGGTGCTGGTGCCACAACACTGCAACCCCTCACAGAGACTGTACTTGGAGCACAGCAGTCACACGTGTTGCGAAGCATTTTTTTAAAAAATTGTAAGTACACGCCCCTGTTAAACAGGGGCTGAAAAATTGTGCCTTAGGCACTGGTGCTGGTGCCACAACACTGCAACCCCTCACAGATACTGTACTTGGAGCACAGCAGTCAAACGTGTTGCGAAGCATTTTTTTAAAAAATTGTAAGTACCCGCCCCTGTTAAACAGGGGCTGAAAAATTGTGCCTTAGGCACTGGTGCTGGTGCCACAACACTGCAACCCCTCACAGATACTGTACTTGGAGCACAGCAGTCACACGTGTTGCGAAGCATTTTTTAAAAAAATTGTAAGTACACGCCCCTGTTAAACAGGGGCTGAAAAATTGTGCCTTAGGCACTGGTGCTGGTGCCACAACACTGCAACCCGGCCCTCACAGATACTGTACTTGGAGCACAGCAGTCACACGTGTTGCGAAGCATTTTTTTTAAAAATTGTAAGTACACGCCCCTGTTAAACAGGGGCTGAAAAAATTGTGCCTTAGGCACTGGTGCTGGTGCCACAACACTGCAACCCCTCACAGATACTGTACTTGGAGCACAGCAGTCACACGTGTTGCAAAGCATTTTTTTTAAAAAATTGTAAGTACATGCCCCTGTTAAACAGGGGCTGAAAAATTGTGCCTTAGGCACTGGTGCTGGTGCCACAACACTGCAACCCGGCACTCACAGATACTGTACTTGGAGCACAGCAGTCACATGTGGTGCGAAGCATTTTTTTTTAATCAATTGTAAGTACACGCCCCTGTTAAACAGGGGCTGAAAAATTGTGCCTTAGGCACTGGTGCTGTGGCATGAATCATTGAGGAGGAGGAAGAGGATAGTCAGTTAACATAAGAGGCCAGTCACTCAGCATCAGCATGGCAGTCTTGAAGGGATGTGGCATAAAAAATTATTCGGTTAGATCCACCTCAGGTGCCTGCTAGCTGGTGGTGATCCAAGACTGATTCATTTTGATGAAGGTCAGTCGATCAACCGAGGCGGTGGACAGGCGCACCCTATGATCGGTGACAAATCCTTCAGCAGCACTGAATGTGCGTCCGGAAAGAACGCAGGAGGCAGGACAGGCCAGTAGGTCAATTGCATTCTGTGCAAGCTCTGGCCAGTGATCCATCCTCAGGACCCAGTAAGCCAGAGGATTTTCGTTGGGAAAGGTGTCCAAGACTCTGACCTTGCCCCAAGGTATTCCTGCACCATGTATATCAGACGCTGGCGATGGTTGCTGGATCCGATCATTCCTTGGGGGTGCGGACTAAAACATTGTCTGAACGCATCGGGCAGACGTCCACCTTCCCCACTGTTCTGCCTCAAGTGCCCTGTCCATTGTTACGTACCTGGACGTAGAGCCTGACTTGTAGGAGGAGACCTCTCATACAGCGCTGGTTCACGTGCCACTGGAGATGGGGACAGTGGTGACGTGAGCACAGTGGGGTAGGAGTGCCTGGTTTGTAGAGGAAGGTGTTGGAACCAACAGGAAGGTCCTCCAGTAATGTCCGTATGCGGATGGCAGGATGTAGGACTGCAGCTGTAGGTGGTTGAAGCAGGATACAACAGAACCAGGCAACAGGTGGATCAAACAAGTGGGAGTCAGCAGAGGCAAGGTCAGACAGTCCAGTTGGCAACAGCAGATCAATCAGATGATAGGAGCAGGCAATAGCAGAGTCGGTAGGCAGGCTGGAGTCGGTAACCAAAGACAGATGTAACAAGGTCAGGCAGGCCGGGTCGGGTAGGAGAAGGTAGAGTAGTCCAAACAGAGCCGGGTCGGTAACGGGAGATCACAGGTTCAGGTTTCGGATCAGGTTTTCGGGTGGCTGACAAGCAGGAAGCTTAAAGACAACACAGCACTGGCTGAGTGTCACTGCTGGGCTTTTAAAGCCCGTTTTGGCGCCAATTGCGTTCCCGCGCATGCGCACATGCACGCGCGCGCCGCCGCGCGCGCTAACGCGCACGCGCACGCTAACGTGCGCGCGCGCGCGCCCGCCGCGCACCTATGTGCGCACGGAAGGACCGGAAATGCCTGGAAAGTCCTTGACATTGCCCCCCCACAAGGGGCAGCCTCCGGATGCCCAGGCGGCTTGCCTTCTCAGGGTGGGCAATCAGGTAAGTACGAACTAGCCGTTTTGCATGTAAATTACTGTCTGGTTCCCAGGAATTACTTTCTGGACCGTACCCTTTCCATTTGACCAAAAATTGTACTTGCCCATGTCTTCTTCTACAATTGAGAATAGCCTCCACCTCATATTCCTGGTTACCATCCACCAAAACAGGTTCAGGCGGGTCAGTTCCTCTGTCAGGGAAGGGATTAGGCACAGCAGGTTTTAACAAAGATACGTGAAATACCGGGTGAACTTTAAGAGAATCAGGTAAAGACAGTTCATAGGCCACTTCATTAATTTTCTTCTTAACAGGAAAAGGTCCCATAAATTTAGGTGCAAGTTTTTTAGAAGGGCACATCAATTTGATATTGGATGTAGACAGCCATACCTGATCTCCAGGTTGCAGAACCAGCTCCCCCCTTCTCTTTTGGTCGAAGTTCCTCTTGCTATCTGCCTGGGCCTTGGACATAGCTTCTTGTAGGACCTGATTGTTGCGTTTGAGGAATTCCACTGTCTTCTGGACTGCCGGAACTGGGGATTCTGAAACAAAATCTGGTAAAAAAGTCAAGTGAAAACCATAATTGGAAAAGAAGGGGGATTGGTTAGTGGTTGAGTGACTGGCATTATTGTATGCAAATTCCGCTAGAGGCAGCAGGGAAACCCAATTGTCCTGAGAAAAGGAAGTAAAACATCGGATATATTGCTCGAGGGTTTGGTTGGTTCTCTCTGTCTGCCCATTAGTCTGTGGGTGATAGGCTGAGGAGAGAGAAAGCTCAATCTTCAAGATTTCACAAAGTGCCTTCCAGAAGCGTGAGGTGAATTGTACCCCTCTGTCGGAGACTATATTTGTAGGTACTCCGTGTAGTCTGACGATCTCCTTAATGAATACACGGGCTGTCTCTGTAGCGGATGGGGTTCCCTTCAGGGGCACAAAATGGGCCATCTTAGATAGGCGATCTACCACCACAAAAATGGCTGTGCACCCCTCAGAGCGGGGTAGTTCGACTATAAAGTCCATAGAAATCATTTTCCAAGGTCTGTCTGGTATAGGTAAAGGTTTAAGCAGTCCCCAGGCTCGGTTCCTTGAAGTCTTGTTCCGTGAGCAGATGGAGCAGGAATTGACGTACTTTTCACAAAACTCCCTTAAATTGGGCCACCAGAATGTACGCTGTACAAGTTCACGAGTCTTCCGTACCCCGAAATGTCCTGCTAAGGGATGATCATGAAACAATGTTAGTACCTTAACTCGAATATCTTCAGGGACAAAGATTTGACTTCCCTTCCATAGCAAGCCATCTCGAGATGTCAAGGTGGTTCCTGGAGGTCTTGGAGAGTGGGAAGAGGCTTCCTTGATTAAAGTTAAGAGATCTGTGTGTAAGAGCAAAAAACTGTTTGTGGGTAGAATCGTGTCAGGAGCAGGTGAGTCCTTAGGGTTATCATGCATGCGTGACAATGCGTCTGGTTTGACGTTCTTTGATCCTGGCCGATAAGTGATGTGGAAACAGAAGCGAGTGAAAAACAAGGCCCAACGAGCTTGTCGGGGTCTCAAACGTTTGGCAGATCTTAGATATTCTAAATTTTTATGGTCGGTATATATTAATACCGGGTGAGCCGCACCCTCTAATAGATACCTCCACTCCTCCAAGGCGGTCTTGATGGCAAGAAGCTCCCGATCCCCTACATCGTAATTTCTTTCAGCTGGCGATAACTTTCGGGAGAAGAATCCCACAGGGTGTATTAAATCCTCCTTACCCTGTCTTTGCGAAATGACCGCTCCCACCGCCACTTCGGATGCGTCAACTTCTAACAAAAAAGGTAAAGATGGGTTAGGGTGACTGAGAATTGGAGCTGATGTAAAAAGTCTTTTAAGTCTCTCAAATGCCTCTTGAGCCTCCGTACTCCAATGAAACCTGACATGTTGTTGTGTCAACCGTGTAATAGGGGCTATGATGGCAGAGAATCCCTTGATAAATTTCCTGTAAAAGTTTGCGAAACCAATGAAACGTTGAATACCTTTTTTATCGACGGGTGCAGGCCACTCCAGAACAGCAGATACTTTTTGGGGGTCCATCTTGATACCGGTCGCGGATATTATCAAACCCAAAAACTGGATCTCTTGTTGCTCGAACTCGCACTTCTCTGCTTTTGCGTATAGTCCATGTAGGCGAAGACGGTCCAAGACTCTGCAAACGTGTTCCCGGTGTTGGCTGAGGGATTCAGAAAAAACCAAAATATCATCCAAATAAACAATTACAAAAATATCTAAGAAGTCCTTGAATACATCGTTAATCAGATGTTGAAAAGTGGCAGGTGCATTACATAGACCAAAGGGCATGACCAGATATTCATAATGCCCGAACCTTGTTCGGAATGCCGTCTTCCATTCATGCCCAGCCCGGATGCGGACCAGATTATATGCCCCTCTTAGATCGAGTTTCGTAAAAATAGTAGCAGACCTTAATTTTTGGAATAATTCGGGTATTAAGGGCAACGGGTAACGGTTCTTAACCGTAATTTTATTCAACTCCCGGTAATCTACACACGGGCGGAGAGTCTGATCCTTCTTAGTCACAAAAAATATTCCAGCACCAGCTGGAGATGTAGATGGGCGGATGAATCCTTTTTCCAGGGTTTCGTTGATGTAACTTTTTAGTGCTTCCTGTTCTTTTTCTGACAGAGGGAAAATGCGCCCAAAGGGAATTTCGGCCCCAGGTAAGAGTTCAATTGGGCAGTCATATGCCCGATGGGGTGGAAGAGAGTCTGCTCCCTTTTTACTGAAAACATCGAGGAACCCATGATACGGTTCGGGTACTGATTGGCGTAGGTTCTGATCAATGTCCATGCAAAATAGGGTGACAGAGGATTGAGTAGACTCCTTTTGACAATGTTCTTGGCAGTAGGGGGACGAGAACCTGATTTCTCTGGTAGTCCAATTGATGGAGGGATTATGGGCCTGAAGCCAGGGAATGCCCAGGATGATTGGGAACAACGGGGAAGAGATCACATCAAGGATCAGAAGCTCCTTATGCTGGAAGGAGGTGATGGCAGGTACGGGAAAAGTCTCTTGGGTCACCTGTCCGGAGCTGATGCGGGAGCCGTCGGCCAAGAAGACTGAAAGTCGGTGGGTCTTATTCCGTAAGGGAATGTTGTGTTGGTTGGCGAAGGCAGAATCAATGAAGCAACTGCATGCTCCGGAATCAATAATTGCTTTAACTGGAATTGTCCTTCCTTGGAGCTGCAATGAGAGAGGGAGAGCAATGTGGGTTGTGTTAGCAGAAAGTGCTGAGAGACTGGCAGGAACAGAGGAAAAGCACTTACGCATCTTGACCGGACAGTTGCGCACGTAGTGTCCTGTTGTTCCACAGTACAGGCAGAGGTTAAGTTGATGGCGACGTGTGCGCTCTTCCGGGGTTAAGGTGGGTCGAATCAGTCCCAGCTGCATTGGCTCGGAGGCGTCCGGTGCAGGGCGGATCGGCTGGAAGTTGGGTGGTGGTAAGTAGCGGGCAGCCGGAATTGGAGCTTTAGCAGTCACCCAAGTAGGGCGATTATGTTGGTAGGCCCGTTCAGTGCGACGTTCCCGAAGGCGGCGATCAATCTGGATGGTTAGGGTGATTAAGGCCTCAAGAGTATCAGGTATGCCCACCCGGGCCAATTCATCTTTCAGTCCTTCTGATAGGCCCATGCGGAACTGATGCCGTAGAGCTGCATCATTCCATTGAGTGTCCGCACTCCAGCGTCTAAAATCCGAAATGTACTCCTCGGCCGCCCGGCGACCCTGCTGAAGTGTAGTTAAGGATGCCTCTGCTGTGGCGACCCGTTCAGGGTCTTCATAAAGCTGGGACATAGCTTCAAAGAAGGCCGTTAGTGATTGAATCAAAACAGAGTCCTCTTCGAGAAGTCGGTGTGCCCAGATCTGTGGTTCTCCTAACAGTAGGGAGACCACAAACCCCACTTTAGTGGCTTCAAGTGAAAAAGTCCGGGGTTGCAGGGCGAAGTAAAGTCGACAAGCACTGCGGAAGGCCCGGAATTTAGTTCGGTCCCCTGAAAACTTCTCAGGTATGGGGACCCTTGGCTCAGGTGGAAGCATAACGACAGAAGGAGGGGAAGCAGCCTGAGCAGGGGCGGAAACGGACCCAGGAACCACGTGTATGGGGTTGATGATGTTCTGGACTTGCCCCTCCAATCTGGTGTAACCGTCTTGTAAGGATTTTACGGCTTGAGTGAGGGCTGACAGGTGTGAACAGATATCTGTCATGGGAGGGGTCTCTCCTGCAGGCTCAGTCATGGCTGTGTTGTACTGTTACGTACCTGGACGTAGAGCCTGACTTGTAGGAGGAGACCTCTCATACAGCGCTGGTTCACGTGCCACTGGAGATGGGGACAGTGGTGACGTGAGCACAGTGGGGTAGGAGTGCCTGGTTTGTAGAGGAAGGTGTTGGAACCAACAGGAAGGTCCTCCAGTAATGTCCGTATGCGGATGGCAGGATGTAGGACTGCAGCTGTAGGTGGTTGAAGCAGGATACAACAGAACCAGGCAACAGGTGGATCAAACAAGTGGGAGTCAGCAGAGGCAAGGTCAGACAGTCCAGTTGGCAACAGCAGATCAATCAGATGATAGGAGCAGGCAATAGCAGAGTCGGTAGGCAGGCTGGAGTCGGTAACCAAAGACAGATGTAACAAGGTCAGGCAGGCCGGGTCGGGTAGGAGAAGGTAGAGTAGTCCAAACAGAGCCGGGTCGGTAACGGGAGATCACAGGTTCAGGTTTCGGATCAGGTTTTCGGGTGGCTGACAAGCAGGAAGCTTAAAGACAACACAGCACTGGCTGAGTGTCACTGCTGGGCTTTTAAAGCCCGTTTTGGCGCCAATTGCGTTCCCGCGCATGCGCACATGCACGCGCGCGCGCCCGCCGCGCACGCGCGCGCGCGCGCGCGCGCGCGCTAACGCGCACGCGCTCAACGCACAAGCACGCGCACGCTAACGTGCACGCGCGCGCGCCCGCCGCGCACCTATGTGCGCACGGAAGGACCGGAAATGCCTGGGAACCTGCCCAAGAACCGCTGCACCACCAGGTTGAGGACGTGAGCCATGCACATGGGTGAGCTGCCCCTGTCGCAGGGCGGAGAGGAGGTTGGTGCCATTGTCAGAAACGACCATTCCTGGCTTAAGCTGACGTGGCGTCAACCACCTCTCGGCCTGCCCCTGCAGAGCTGCCAGAACCTCTGGCCCAGTGTGGCTCCTGTCCCCCAAACACACCAGCGCAAGCACGGCATGGCATCTTTTTGCCTGCGTACTTGCGTAGCCCCTTGTACGCCTACGGAGCACCGCTGGTTCAGAGGACAGAGCACTGGAGGAAGAAGAAGAGGAGGGGGTGGAGGAGAGAGGTGTGTCACAACCAGTAGCAGTAGTAGCGTTTTGGAGGCGTGGTGGCGGAACAACCTCCAACACTACTGCACCTTGTCCTACATCCCTCCCAGCTGCCAATAGAGTGACCCAATGGGCCGTGAAAGAAAGGTACCGTCCCTGTCCATGCCTGCTGGACCATGAGTCAGCGGTAATATGCACCTTACCGCTGACCGCCCTGTCCAGCGAGGCATGGACATTGCCTTCCACATGCCGGTAGAGAGACGGAATCGCCTTCCGTGAGAAAAAGTGGCGTTTGGGAACCTGCCACTGAGGAACCGCACATTGAACAAACTCACGGAAGGGGGCCGAGTCTACCAACTGAAAAGGCAGCAGTTGAAGTGCTAGCAATTTAGCCAAGCTAGCATTCAACCGCTGGGCATGTGGATGGCTGGGAGTGTACTTCTTTCTACGGTCCAGCAGCTGGGGCAGGGAAATTTGCCTGCTGCAATCGGACGTCGGTGTACTGCAAGTACTTGGTTGTGACACACCTAATTCTACACCTTCAGTCCTCTCAGAGCAGCTTTCAGAGAGGACTGAAGGTGTAGTGGGGATGGAGATCCCAGCTGATGAGGAGCAAGGAGAGGTCCGCTTAGTTCTTTGGTGTGGGTCTTTTATGTGTGCCTGCCAACGAGCTGCATGGCAGGTCGACATATGTCTGGTCATGCTTGTGGTGCCCAAGCGGCTGATGTTTTGGCCACGCGAGATTCGCTTGAGACAAATATTGCAAATAGCAGTGGTGCGATCTGATGCACTCGTCTCAAAAAAGGCCCACACCAAAGAACTTTTCTGATAACGTGCAGAGGCAGCGCCCTGCACAGGCGGAGCTCTGCGGTGTTGTACAGTTGCTGTGCTGGCCTCTAGCTGGCCTCCAGGGGGCATCCTGCCTCGTTGGACATGTGACGCCGCATCCTCCTCCTCCTCCTCGTCCTCCTCCTCATCCTCTCTCCCTTCAGGCACCCACGTGGAGTCAGTGACCTCATCATCCCCTCCCTCTTCACCACTAGAGCAAACCTGGCAGTAAGCTGCAGCTGGTGGAACAGTACTGCCAGATTCCTCAAGCTGGGTATCATCATCCGAGCCTTCGAATCGTTGGGCATCCTCCTGGAGCATGTACCCAACACTGTGCTCAAAGAGTTCGGGGGACTCCTCAGGAGGACATGGTGGGTCTAGGGAAGGGGTGGCTGATGATGCCATTGAGTACGCGTTGGCAGCTGCTCTGCCAGTACCCTGAGCCTGGGTGAGAGAGGATGAGGAGGATGAGGAGGGCTTGGTCATCCATTCTACCAAGCCTTCAGCATGATGCGGCTCCACATGTCCAGCTGCCGAAAACAAAGACGCGCGTGTCCCATGGCCACGTGCTGATGACGATGCACGACCACGTCCACGGCCACGGCCACGTCCACTAGAAACAGAGCCTGCCTGCCCTGTGTTTTTGGCTCTGCACGCTCTGCCTCCCCTTGGCGGTCTTCCAGCCATTGTAGTCGGTAGTCCTGTGGGTGCTGCTGAGAAGAAAATATAGGAGCTCTGTGTGATGCCACTAACACACTAGAAGTCCTATGGGTGCTTCTGCAAAGAAAATAGAGGAGCTCTGTGTGATGCCACTAACACACTAGAAGTCCTGTGGGTTCTGCTGAGAAGACAATATAGGAGCTCTGTGTGATGCCACTAACACACTAGAAGTCCTATGGGTGCTTCTGCAAAGAAAATAGAGGAGCTCTGTGTGATGCCACTAACACACTAGAAGTCCTGTGGGTGCTGCTGAGAAGACAATATAGGAGCTCTGTGTGATGCCACTAACACACTAGAAGTCCTATGGGTGCTTCTGCAAAGAAAATAGAGGAGCTCTGTGTGATGCCACTAACACACTAGAAGTCCTGTGGGTGCTGCTGAGAAGACAATATAGGAGCTCTGTGTGATGCTACTAACACACTAGAAGTCCTATGGGTGCTTCTGCAAAGAAAATAGAGGAGCTCTGTGTGATGCCACTAACACACTAGAAGTCCTGTGGGTGCTGCTGAGAAGAAATATAGGAGCTCTGTGTGATGCCACTAACACACTAGAAGTCCTATGGGTGCTTCTGCAAAGAAAATAGAGGAGCTCTGTGTGATGCCACTAACACACTAGAAGTCCTGTGGGTGCTGCTGAGAAGACAATATAGGAGCTCTGTGTGATGCCACTAACACACTAGAAGTCCTATGGGTGCTTCTGCAAAGAAAATAGAGGATCTCTGTGTGATGGGACTAACACACTTCAAGTCCTATAGGTGCTTCTGGGAACAAAATATAGCTCTGTGTGATGGGACTAACACACTTCAAGTCCTATAGGTGCTTCTGGGAACAAAATATAGGATCTCTGTATGATGGGACTAACACACTTCAAGTCCTATAGGTGCTTCTGGGAACAAAATATAGGTCTGTGTGATGGGACTAACACACTTCAAGTCCTATAGGTGCTTCTGGGAACAAAATATAGGATCTCTGTGTGATGGGACTAACACACTTCAAGTCCTATAGGTGCTTCTGGGAACAAAATATAGGTCTGTGTGATGGGACTAACACACTTCAAGTCCTATAGGTGCTTCTGGGAACAAAATATAGGATCTCTGTGTGATGGGACTAACACACTTCAAGTCCTATGGGTGCTTCTGGGAAGAAAATATAGGTCTGTGTGATGGGACTAACACACTTCAAGTCCTATAGGTGCTTCTGGGAACAAAATATAGGATCTCTGTGTGATGGGACTAACACACTTCAAGTCCTATAGGTGCTTCTGGGAACAAAATATATGATCTCTGTGTGATGGGACTAACACACTTCAAGTCCTATAGGTGCTTCTGGGAAGACAATATAGGTCTGTGTGATGGGACTAACACACTTCAAGTCCTATAGGTGCTTCTGGGAACAAAATATATGATCTCTGTGTGATGGGACTAACACACTTCAAGTCCTATGGGTGCTTCTGGGAAGAAAATATAGGTCTGTGTGATGGGACTAACACACTTCAAGTCCTATAGGTGCTTCTGGGAACAAAATATAGGATCTCTGTGTGATGGGACTAACACACTTCAAGTCCTATAGGTGCTTCTGGGAACAAAATATAGGTCTGTGTGATGGGACTAACACACTTCAAGTCCTATAGGTGCTTCTGGGAACAAAATATAGGATCTCTGTGTGATGGGACTAACACACTTTAAGTCCTATGGGTGCTTCTGGGAAGAAAATATAGGTCTGTGTGATGGGACTAACACACTTCAAGTCCTATAGGTGCTTCTGGGAACAAAATATAGGATCTCTGTGTGATGGGACTAACACACTTCAAGTCCTATAGGTGCTTCTGGGAACAAAATATATGATCTCTGTGTGATGGGACTAAACACACTTCAAGTCCTATAGGTGCTTCTGGGAAGACAATATAGGTCTGTGTGATGGGACTAACACACTTCAAGTCCTATAGGTGCTTCTGGGAACAAAATATATGATCTCTGTGTGATGGGACTAACACACTTCAAGTCCTATGGGTGCTTCTGGGAAGAAAATATAGGTCTGTGTGATGGGACTAACACACTTCAAGTCCTATAGGTGCTTCTGGGAACAAAATATAGGATCTCTGTGTGATGGGACTAACACACTTCAAGTCCTATAGGTGCTTCTGGGAACAAAATATAGGTCTGTGTGATGGGACTAACACACTTCAAGTCCTATAGGTGCTTCTGGGAACAAAATATAGGATCTCTGTGTGATGGGACTAACACACTTCAAGTCCTATGGGTGCTTCTGGGAAGAAAATATAGGTCTGTGTGATGGGACTAACACACTTCAAGTCCTATAGGTGCTTCTGGGAACAAAATATAGGATCTCTGTGTGATGGGACTAACACACTTCAAGTCCTATAGGTGCTTCTGGGAAGAAAATATAGGTCTGTGTGATGGGACTAACACACTTCAAGTCCTATAGGTGCTTCTGGGAACAAAATATAGGATCTCTGTGTGATGGGACTAACACACTTCAAGTCCTATAGGTGCTTCTGGGAACAAAATATAGGTCTGTGTGATGGGATTAACACACTTCAAGTCCTATAGGTGCTTCTGGGAACAAAATATAGGATCTCTGTGTGATGGGACTAACACACTCCAAGTCCTATGGGTGCTTCTGGGAAGAAAATATAGGTCTGTGTGATGGGACTAACACACTTCAAGTCCTATAGGTGCTTCTGGGAACAAAATATAGGATCTCTGTGTGATGGGACTAACACACTTCAAGTCCTATAGGTGCTTCTGGGAAGAAAATATAGGTCTGTGTGATGGGACTAACACACTTCAAGTCCTATAGGTGCTTCTGGGAAGAAAATATAGGTCTGTGTGATGGTACTAACACACTTCAAGTCCTATAGGTGCCTCTGGGAAGAAAATATATGATCTCTGTGTGATGGGACTAACACACTTCAAGTCCTATAGGTGCTTATGGGAAGAAAATATAGGTCTGTGTGATGGGACTAACACACTTCAAGTCCTATAGGTGCTTCTGGGAACAAAATATATGATCTCTGTGTGATGGGACTAACACACTTCAAGTCCTATAGGTGCTTCTGGGAAGAAAATATAGGTCTGTGTGATGGGACTAACACACTTCAAGTCCTATAGGTGCTTCTGGGAACAAAATATATGATCTCTGTGTGATGGGACTAACACACTTCAAGTCCTATGGGTGCTTCTGGGAAGAAAATGTAGCTCTGTGTGATGGGACTAACACACTTCAAGTCCTAAAGGTGCTTCTGGGAACAAAATATATGATCTGTGTGTGATGGGACTAACACACTTCAAGTCCTATAGGTGCTTCTGGGAAGAAAATATAGGTCTGTGTGATGGGACTAACACACTTCAAGTCCTATAGGTGCTTCTGGGAACAAAATATATGATCTCTGTGTGATGGGACTAACACACTTCAAGTCCTATGGGTGCTTCTGGGAAGAAAATATAGGTCTCTGTGATGGGACTAACACACTTCAAGTCCTATAGGTGCTTCTGGGAACAAAATATATGATCTCTGTGTGATGGGACTAACACACTTCAAGTCCTATGGGTGCTTCTGGGAAGAAAATATAGGTCTGTGTGATGGGACTAACACACTTCAAGTCCTATAGGTGCTTCTGGGAACAAAAATATATGATCTCTGTGTGATGGGACTAACACACTTCAAGTCCTATGGGTGCTTCTGGGAAGAAAATATAGGTCTGTGTGATGGGACTAACACACTTCAAGTCCTATAGGTGCTTCTGGGAACAAAATATATGCTCTCTGTGTGATGGGACTAACACACTTCAAGTCCTATGGGTGCTTCTGGGAAGAAAATATAGGTCTCTGTGATGGGACTAACACACTTCAAGTCCTATAGGTGCTTCTGGGAACAAAATATAGGAGCTCTGCCTGCCTGCCACGAACACACTACAAGTCCTATAGGTGCTTCTGGGAACAAAATATAGGAGCTCTGCCTGCCTGCCACGAACACACTACAAGTCCTATAGGTGCTTCTGGGAACAAAATACAGGAGCTCTGTTTGCTGCCAGTGCCTGCCTGCCACGAACACACTACAAGCCCCTCTTTCTAAATCAATCTTTCTAAATCAATCTTTCTAAATGAATCTATCTAACTCAATCTCTCTAAGTAAATCTCTCTAACTAAATCCAGCAGAGTGACACAGAACGATCCTGCTCTATCTACGCCGGAACAGCATGTGACCGGCGCAGACGGCGTGTCGGCCTTTTATAAGAGGGGGCGTGTACTAAAGCCCCTGAGCTGTAATTGGCTACAGGCGTCCTGCCTGTAGCCAATTATGGCTCTTCGAGTTTCCGGCGCTGTGATTGGCCAAGCATGCGGGGTCACAGTGCATGCTTGGCCAATCATCAGCCAGCAATGCACTGCGCCGGCCGCGCCGGCCGCAATGCATTGCGGGGCCGCTCGCATCACACGAACGTGATGCGAGCGGCCAAAATAGTTCTGGGCTCGCCGAGCGAGCGAACACCCGGTGCTCGATGCGAACATGGGTTCGCATCGAGCACCGGGCCCATCCCTAATCAGGAGTTAGTATGAAGGGAGATAAAGGAGATATTAGTTAACTGTGAGAAAATGTCTTTCGTTTAATGATTATTGAATATATATCTATAAAGAATGTATTTTGTATGATAATGAAAAAAAATAATAAAGATTATATAATTAAAAAAAAGATACTCACAAAGATTTTAGCCAACTGTTTAGCCTCTTTCATAGGTCGCTACATTCATAAGGAACAGGTGGGATTCATCCCAGACAGAAAGGGCCCGGACCAAACCAGAAGGGCCATAGATGTAATTTCCATTCTACAATCTAACTGGGATAAGGGTCCTTAACCGAAAGGAATGATACTCTCTCTAGACTTATACAAGGCATTTGACTCCGTGGAGTGGCCATACATTTTTTTCATTATTTGAACACTGGGGTTTCTCCACGCTCTATATTCCTCCCCAAAACAATTATCCATATCCAGGGCCAATATTCAGCTCCTTTAACCATTTCCAGGGGAACTAAACAGGGATGCCCTCTCTCCCCCCTGATCTTTGCGATTGCAATTGAATCACTAGTCAATCGACACAACCCAAATATACAAGGAGTTTCCTGAGGTCTCCGGACCCACTAATGTGCCCTATTTGCAGATGACATCCTCATGTTCATCTCGTCCCCCTTAACTTCGCTCCCCAATCTGTGCAAAGTCCTTAAATATTTCTCTGAGATCTCAGGCCTTATAGTCAACTATTCTAAATCCCAGGCCCTCAACATATCACTTTCTCCAAAAGAAGTCTCTCCCCTACAACATTCATTTGAGTTTGTTCGGAGTAAATCATCCATCAGATATCTGGGAATAGCCCTCACAGATAAAATTAAAAACCTATACTCAACCAACTATCCCCTATTTACAAAAAACTTTAGATTTTTCCAAATTCGGGTCCCATACACTTCTATGGGGTTCGTTAATCAGTTCCGAATGTTCGGCCCTCTCTATTTACCACACATTCATCAAAAACCTTCCAAAGCATAAAAGCGATTCTAAAGAGGCTTTTTAATATATATATATATATATATATATATATATATATATATATATATATAAAAACACCTCTTTAACTTCCCGTTCTGGGAGGAGGAGGTGAGCAGACACAGCTCCCACTGCACTCCCTGTGCAACAGAGTCACTGCAGTCTAGCACGCATATCTGCTTCTAACAGGGACATATGGGATAAGCTGGACGATTTTGAAAATCGCTCAAGAAGGAACAATATGTGGATAATCGGGCTGTCAGAATCATTCTCCAATACCCAGCTCACGAATATCTGTGCTAAAATTATCCCTGAGCAACTGGGTCTTCACATTACCTGCACTATCAAACGTGCTCATCGCATTGGTCAGTATACAGAAAATCGCATCAAACCTTGCCATGTCATTGTCAGATATCTCAATTATGCAGACAAAAATACCATTATGCAGAAATTTTGCCATTCACATTCACTGTCCCTTGATGGTGCAAACCTGCTGCTCTTCGCAGACTATTCAATGGAAGTAACGAAACAACCTAAGGCATTCTCTCTGGTCTGCTTGACACTATACAACAATCAAGTAAAATTCTCCCTAGCCTATCCAGCAGTCCTACATATCCAATCGCGCACAGGAGAACATCTTACTTTTACCTCCCCGGAAGTACAGAACAGTACATCAACAATGCCTCTGGCACAGAAATGGAACACATCCAATTTGCTGAGGGTCCTTCTTCAACATCTGCTAATAGTTCCTCCACGCTACCTAAACAACAACGCAGTCCAACTAAGCCTCCGTACAAATGTGAACGATTTACTTACAGCGAAGACCGCTCTGGAAATCGCTGAACGACCCCTGGGACTTTCTATCACTGGAATTGCTTAGGAGACGGGAAGTATTACCCCCTTTGAACTCCCTGTTGCATATGATGGGCTAAACCATTACACTATTAATTTATGGTTGCTAGTTGAACGTTTATTTTTCCACTAATGCAC
This sequence comes from Lithobates sylvaticus, assembly GCA_028564925.1. NCBI lineage: Eukaryota > Metazoa > Chordata > Amphibia > Anura > Ranidae > Lithobates > Lithobates sylvaticus. The sequence goes on along the minus strand of CM053028.1, from coordinate 284,895,393 downwards.
ATTTCTATTCATATCTATGGCTACCTTTAAGATTGCTGCAGTTAGCCAACTCCTTGCTCCCTCTATGGGTTGATCCTTGAGCCACGCTCTCGCTCTCAAGAGCCTATCCCTTCATCTGGCTTTGAATGGGTCCCCCCTGCCCCTACCCCTCTCTCTATCCCTCCCCTCTACTCCTTACCCACACCCACCCTTCCTTTCCCCTCCCCCACTCCCGAAGCTCACACTTCACCCCTAGGAGAGGAGCAAGCAACTGGCAGGAGCTCTGTATGGCAGTTGAACCTCATGTGGGAAAAAGTGCAATTCACACTGTCTGTTAGGTGGTTTCTTCACCTGACTTTTTTTTTGTTTTAGTTCTGACCATGTGACGATCATATTTACCTGTTTTATACCTGTACCCTCAGGTGACATACAATACTTTGGTGTCTCAGAATGGAAGGCACAATGTCAGAAGGGAAACTTTATTGTAAGCCTCCAAATCACTACTTTCCTTTACACCAGACATGGCTTCTCCAACTGATGGGAATCACCTAAATATTGTTTCATGGAACATCAAATGGCTTCACTCTCCAAGTAAGCGCATGTTAATCCTTAGACACTTGAAGTGTCTCCGGGCGGATGTGGCACTGCTGGAAGAGACACACCTGTTTGCAGACGATTTAACCCGTCTTTGCAAACTATGGGTTGGTGATGTATACGGTTCACGTGCAATTTGGCAAGGCCGGAGTAGCTATATTGCTCCACAAAAATCTGAGACATACTATTAGAGATATACGGACTGACTCGACTGGCCGCAAAATGACACTGCATATTACTTTAGCCACTAAAGACATAGCTATCACTAACATATAGGCTCCTAACTCTCCTGATACTTTCTTTTTTCAAGACATGGTGAATTGGGTACTGAGTGCCCCTGAGACTCTAAACTTGGTAGGCGGAGACTTCAATTCTGTTATGTCCACATTGGAAGTCCGCACAAGTGATCTAACCCGCAGGCCATGAAAATCTGTGTCCCTACCTTCTGACTCTACCCTTTTAGCGCAGTCCATTTATTCACCCTCCCCAATTCTTTTTCGTGCATCGATTTTTTTTGCCTCTTCTGCATTAGTATCGACGTTGAATGGCTCGGAAATCAGCGGCTCTAGAATTTTGGATCACAGCCCCATCGTTATACACTTGACACATGCTAAACCCTCTTCTCCCTCGCCCACGTGGTGCTTTCCTTCCTATCTGGCGGACAACGAAGACTTCCGACTGGAATGGGCAGAATATGCTTTTACGAATGGGGCACACCTTACCGACCCAAACCTTTTTAAAGCCTTCCTAAGGGGGAAAATCGTATACCACCCAATTTAAAAGACACTCTAAGCAACAATACATGCAGGCCACTGAAGCTTTATGCTCAGTGGCGACAAGCTAAGCACAATTTTGACCTATGGGCATAGCAGCAAGAAGCGGCTGAAACGTCCCACTCTACTTTACATTTTCACAGATTTGGTAACAAGGTGGGCAAACTATTGGATAAGCTATGCTCAGGGCCAAGCGACCCACCCATATCTCTGCCTTAAAAAAAATGTCTGGCTCCCTGCTTACCTCACCAGCTGAAAATAGTAAATTAATTGCAGACTATTATACAACTTTATATTCCGCAGACTCAACTGACCAAACAGCCGAGGAAGCTTTACTGGCTAAGATCCATTTACCTAAACTTCAGTCTACCCACTTGGAGGCGCTCAATGCTCCCATCTCCGTTAAATACATCCAGCTGACTATTAATTCTCTGACATCTGCCAAATCCCCAGGCCCAGATGGCTACACGGCTGAATTCTATAAATTAACAAAAGATTTTATCCCTGACACCCTGAAGCATGTTTTGCCGCCATGTGGGATGGTGGCCCTTATCTCCCTATGGGAACAAAGGCACACGTTAGACTGATCTCCAAAAAAGGGAAGGACCCCTTACATCCAGGCTCTTACTGCCCAATCTCCCTAATGAATGTGGACGTTAAAATTCTCTCTAGAATAATTGCTTCACGTTTAGCTCCTTTACTCCCCTCTTTACTACACCCAGCCCAATTTGGCTTTGTTCCAGGGCGATCCGCCACCCTAATCATTCGCAGGGTTCTGATGGCGTTGGAATACGCTAAATCACATGCAGATCAGGATGTCGCTATCATATCACTTGATGCCGAAAAAGCTTTTGACAACATCAGTTTGTCATGGCTATTCCGAGTGATGGATGACTTTGGTTTTTCAGGCCCAATCATGCGTTTTTTACAGCAAATGTACACGTCCCCAATGGAACGCCTTGTTACTCCCGACTTTATATCTGACACGATCGCTCTGACAAAGGGAACGAGACAGGGATTCCCTCTTTCCCCTCTACTTTTCAATATTGCTATTGAGCCTCTATCCAGAATACTCAATTTGCCTGATGGCGTCAGTGGCATCACTGTGGGCAATCAAGTGTTCCATTCCACCCTATTCGTGGATGACATATTATTAAAAGAAAAGTTTTATCACTCCAGCCACGGCTATGTATTAAATCGCGCCTTGTTACTTCCGACTTTATCTCTGACATGATCCCTCTCACAAAGGGAACGAGGCAGGTATGCCCCCTTTCCCCTCTATTTTTCAATATCACTATTGGGCCTCTATCCAGAATACTCAATTTGCCTGATGGCATCAGTGGCATTACTGTGGGCAATCAAGTCTTCCATTCCGCTCTATTCGCCGATGACATATTATTATTCTCCACCAACCCTCTGTCAGACTTTGACAGACTATGAGAACTTTTTGTGGCCTTTTCGACCGAGCTCTGGTTTTAGAATTAACTTTGATAAAAGCAAAGTTTTATCACTCCACCTATGGCTATCTATTAAATGGCGGTTTTTATCCCTGTTTGCCTTGGCACCCCAACACATTACATATTTGGGTATCCATATAGGCAGAGAACCTTCCTCTTTATATTGACTTAACTACCCTCCTCTAATAATAAAAATTGTGATGGAGCTGGAAGCTTGGGCAACCCTCCCCCTCTCGCTCTTTGGGAGATGTCACCTCTTTAAAATGGTGTCTTTTGCACATCTACTCTACCCAATGCCAACCATACCTCTTTTATTAAAACACTCTGATGTACAGAAAATTCACAAGGTGCTGTCCCAAAAAAAACACACATAGCATTGCAAAATGATGTCTCCCTAAATCCGAGGGTGGTGCAGGCTTGCATAATCTACATTTTTACAATTTCTCCTGCCTACTTAGACAAGGTCTTGATTGGTTGTCTGGAAAATCTAGATACTCCAATAATATACTCAAGGGTGCCTTGGCCTCTCTGCATGCCCTTTTTGCTATCCTCCACTCGAATCTTGGAGCTCTACCACCTCACCTTAAATCAAGTGTTCTCATCAAGGATACGATTCTTGCTTGGAGAGAGGTGCGTAGACTCCTGGGGTTACCATCGAGTACATCTTGCCATTTGCCAATTCAAGCCAACCCTATGTTTCTTCCATATATCCTGCATAAAGCTTTTGATCAATGGCGAACTCAAGGCCTTACTAAAATAACCTCCATGTACCTTGGCAAACCTGGCGAGTTCAAATCCTTCCAAACCCTCTCGCGTGAATTTTCCTTGCCATCATCGCACATCTTCTTCTATCATCAACTATTCAACTATACATGGTCTTGTTGTGGACCTCAGACTGATCCCCTTCAAAAGTCGTTCATTGACATAGTACTCCAGAGAGACAACTATTCCATCTCCAGCCTATACTCATACCTCATTACTCACCAATCTGATAAATACCATCTCACACCATTCCAAAAATTGTCTACCACCTTTGACGATAATGAACTTCTGGAAAAAATCCTTGAAGGATACCAACTCATCCACAAACTTACGATCTCAGAAACATGGCATGTAATGCAATTTAAAATCATACACAGGGCATACTACCCATTCCACATCAACATATCAGATCCTACTAAAGCACACTGCCCCGGTGCTCACTATCACGTCCTACACTGCTTCACCGTCTCTGGGAATGCCAAATCATTACTACATACTGGGACTCTGTGCTGGCCTTCATCTTTAAAATCAATAAGACTCGGATATCAAAAAATCCTCTTTTGTGTCTGTTTGATTGTGAACCACCCTCTTCCCCATCATCAACAGCGGGACCACTCAACTTTCCACAATGGACTCATATATGTCTCCTAGTTGCTTGCAGGACTATCATGTCCCTTTGGATCAAATCAACACCATCCAATCTACCGGCAGTGAAACAAGCTATATTATCACTCTTCTACCTGGAGAGGTTGGACACCATTGTACTGAACTTTCACTTTACTTCACGCTTTTTTGCAAGATGGTGTAAATATATGGAGGTCCCATTCACCCAAAAGGAACTGCAGGAACTCATGCAGCCATTTCGCTTTACGGACTGGTATCTTAAGCGAGATCTCACCAATTCCCCAGATAACCTTAAACTGTCCAACCTGTCTGACCCCTCCGTTTTCTTACCACCCTAGAGCAGCCACAACCTCATGAAGCTATTTGGCGACCCAAGATTATTTTCTGTCCAAAACAGGTAGCCTTTTCCGCTGATATTATTGTAGCTATACTGTTCTCTGAGACCACTAATTAGTTCCTTCCACTCCTGAGGGTACTAATGTTCAATATGTTGTTTTGTTTTGATATGTTATGTCATATTATTGTTTACAGGTATATATGTCTCCCCTGTCATGCTCCCCTTTCCCCCTCCCTTACCCATGATCAAACTTTAATTGTCTATCTGTTTGCTTCAGATCTATTAAGCTCTAGGTTATTGTACTGGGCAAATGTCAATAAATATAAAAGAAAAAAAGAAATGCCTCTATGTTATTGTACTGTGCAAATCTCAATAAATATAAAAAAATAGTTTTAGACCTGTGATGTGTCCCAGATGATTGCTGTGAGGGAGGGGGTATGTGATCTCCCTTCCAGGGCCACGGTGTGCTGGGAAGAAGTGGGAGCTGGAAACCTTTAAAAAGAGGGTATCTGCTCCCCCCCCCAAATAAATGACATGCCAAATGTGTCATGTCAGGGGGCCACCTTCCCTTAAAGTGGAAGTTCCATTTTTGGGTGGAACTCCGCTTTAAGTGTGGACAGTGCCCAACCATCATAAGCCCACAGAAACATTACTGCAAAGCACAGGATGGATCCTGCTTTAACAAATATTCACATAAGTGCCACTGTTTCATAGTGGCAAAAAAAATTATGATTTTTGGTGTGGATGGTGCTCAAACACTGTAACCCCAACAGAAAAATTCATGGTCTCTGCCCTAACAAACATTCAGGTAGGTGCAACTGTTACATAATATTCTCAAAGGGTAAAACCCTATATCAATGAATAATTGAATACTAATATCAGCATTCAATTATTCAGTAAAATGTGGTTTTGTGCAACTTTTAAGAATATTATTTATACCTTTCTGTATCCAGAATATTAAGTGCAGCATTACTCTAATGCACCAAGTACGTAGAAATATTTGCTTCTAACAACTGTTACATAGATGGGAAAAAAAATTGGGTTTTAGAAGTGTCCAAACACCGTAAGCCCAAAGAAAAATTCTTGCAGAGTACAGGATGGACCCTGCTTTATCAAACATTCATGTAGGTGTAACTGCTACATAACTGCAAAAAAATTGGGTTTTACTGTAGGTGTGAATGGTTCCCAAACATCATAAGCCCACAGTCCTTTGAGAGACATTTACATAATGCAATGGTTTCATAGCTGCAAATAAATTGGATTTTAGGTGTAAATGGTGCCCAAACACTGTAACCACAACAGAAAATTGGGCTCTGCCTTAACAAACATTCAGATAGGTGCAGCTGATACAAAAAAATGTTTCAGGTGAGGACAGTGTCCAAACACCGTAAGCTTACAGTAAAATTCCTTCAAAGTGCAGGATGGGTCTTATTTTATCAATCATCCACATAGATGCAACTGTTACATATTTTAAAAAAATTGGGTTTAAGGTGTGGACGGTGCCCAAACATCATAAGCCCACTGAAAGACTCAACCTCCTCGAATGGTGACAATAAAGTGCATGTATCCTGTATCAACAGCCACTGGTGTGGGGAAAAGAAGCCCAGCTCCCCTGAAACTATCCTCATGCCATACTCTGATGACCCTCTGCTGCATTTGCAGCCACTGCTTTATGGCCAAAGTTGAGTTCCACCCAGTGGGCCTGTAATAGATCAGACTGTTTGCGGGCAGTGGCAATCCTTTTGAATTTCACCTAGCTGAATTACTGGCTGGATAGGACCACCTGAAGTGGCTAAAAAACACTTCTGGCCTGTGTTAGAAGATCTTGTAATCTTCAGTACCTATCCAGGAACTGTTATACTACCAGATAGAGGATGTGTGCCAAGCAAGGCACATATTTCAACTTTCCCTGCTTGAGGGCAGGCAGCAGGTTTGTTTGGGCCTACCCTGCAGAGCTAAATACATTTCTGCTCAGGTGTGGCTTCTGTTCTTTTAGCCTGAGCTGTAGAATAACCTGTTAACACTTAGCTAACACTTAACACACAGTAACAGAGACTAGTAGTTCAGAGGAAGACTCAGTGGAAGAGGACGTTGAAGAGGAGGGGGAGGTGGAGGGGACAGATCTGGTACCTTCACCAGCAGCTTTAAGTACACTGGCAGCTAACAAGGTCCAGTGCAATGCCCTCACCTGCATTCTGCCAATTGTGACTGCAGCTGACTGGAGCTACCTTTCATTTTTTTAATGATTGTCAGCTAGGATAATTCACACAGAGCCACCAACTGAGTGCATCTCAGTAATTAATGAACCCGGTAATATTGGCTCAGAGTTGGGGGCAGCATCACAAACTGAAAAATTACGGTATAACATATTACAAACTGTTACCAGATGTTCAGTGGGTGACACAGCACTTCTGCATTTTGTGCCCTGCAGTTGAAGATCAGGGGGTGGGAGCATACACCTAAAACCCTGAAAAAGGGAGTGACTTACGCATTTTTGAGGATGTAAGGGAGCACTCTGGAAAATATAAGGGGGCACTCTATAGGTACTAAAACAGTACCTCCAGAGTGCCCCCTTAATGCCTACAGAGTGCCCCATTGGGATCAGTGGCAGTAGTGGGAAGAAAGGATGGGATCAGGGGCAGAGGGATGGTGCAGGGGAGGAAGAGGTGGGATAAGGGGCAGGGGGATTGTGGTGGTGGAAGGGATGGGATCAGGGACAGAGGGATGGTGGTGGGGGTGGGATCAGGGGCAGAGGGATGGTGGTGGGGGATGGGATCAGGGGCAGAGGGATGGTGTGGAGGGATGGGATCAGGGGCAGAGGGATGGTGGTGGGGGGTGGGATCAGGGGCAGAGGGATGGTGGTGAATGGATGGGATCAGGGGCAGAGGGATGGTGGAGGGGGTGGGATCAGGGGCAGAGAGATGGGATCAGTGGCAGAGGGATGGTGACACTAGCACTCACTTTCCCTCAGTGGATTCCCCCTCCTTGCTCAGTGCTCTCAGTCAGGAATCAGAGTGTACCCAGTAATACTACTCCTGACATGGGGACCCTCACATCTGCTTACAAAGGGGAGAGCTCTTCCCCTTTCACTCGACTGGCCCATCAGCTAATCAGCTGACTTTTTTTCCCACTATCCTCCTCCCGATATGAATCTGCTTGAAGGAATGGGTGGAGCGCTGTGCCAGTAACAGTGAGTGGTCACTCACAGTGCACATTGTCCAGACTCCACTTCCTCATCTCCCCGGCTCCTCTAGGTCTCAGCTCTCTACGCTCCTCTCCCTCTGAGTCCTCTCATCCTGTCTCTGGTCGGCCTCTCAGTGAGTGATGCGAAGCGCCTGTCTGGAGGAGAATCTCCAATGACAGGGGAGTAAAGAAGTTAAGGGTGGTCTGTTCTAGGCTTGTGCCGGGTGCAGGAGTGCACTCGGCACATCGTTGCAGGTGCGTGCAGCTATTAGCTATTGCTATTAGCAATTTTTAGAAGCACATGACCAGCACTTCACCTGCGCCCCCTTCATCCAGTAAATAGTACCGCCGGGGGAATCTTTTTGCCTTAATAAATATCCCCCCAAAAATGTTTTAAAACATTTTCTTCATTAGTTTAGGCCAATATGTATTCTTCTACATATTTTTTGTAAAAAAAATTGCAATGAGCGTATATTGATTGGTTTACGCAAAAGTTATAGTGTACACAAAATAGGGAATAGATTTATGGTATTTTTATTATTATTATTTTTTTACTAGTAATTGCAGCATTCTGTGATTTTTAGCAGGACTGCGACATTGTGGCGGACAGATTGGACAGTTTTGACATTTTTGGGACTATTGACATTTATACAGCGATCAGTGCTATAAAAATGCACTGATTACTGTGTAAATGTCACTGGCAGGGAAGGGGTTAACACTAGGTGGCGATCATGGGGCTAAATGTGTGTTTCTAACTGTGAGGGGATGGGACTGACTAGAGGAGGAGACAGATCGCTGTTCCTAATCCCTAGGCACAGGTGATCTGTTTCTTCTCTCCTGTCAGAATGGGGATTTGTGTGCTTACATACAGAAATCCCCATTCTGGCTCTCGTGCCCATGATCTCGGGTGGCTGGCAGACATTGCGGCCACAGGCCATGTGCATCGGGTTCCCTGCCATGCAGCGAGCACGTGCTATGGCTCTTAAAGAAGGGAATAAAACTGTATTTCCGTATACTTGACAATTTATATATGGTTATCATTAACCAATCAGAATAGGGAAGAGGGGAGTGGTTAGTACAGGGGTGTACATTTCATACCATTACATATCATTAATAGTCAGATGATTAAGCTTGTACAAAATAGCTGACATAGGTCACTAGAGTAACTTATGCCATCTGCTTTCATGACTCATAGTCATGAGTCCTGCTTCCCTGTTTCATGTCTCATTACACAGGAAAGGTGGCCCAGACATATTGAGCCACAATTCTTTATTTAAACGGTACAGAATAAAACTGCTTGCGCAAGCTATATTTTCCTATATTTTCCTTTTTTTATATAGAAAACCTGTTACAAAGCTGAAAAACAGAACTAGTTGACTTAACTCGAGTCTGAATGTACAAGTTAACCGCAAGGACCGCCTCCTGAACATTTACGTCGGCAGAATGGCAGGGCTGGGCACATCAACGTACAGGTACGTTGCCCTTTAAGATCCCAGCCGTGGGTCACGCTCACAACCCGGTCCTGAGCTCCGTGACCGTGGCCGCGGGACCCGCGGACCCGATTGCCGCTGGTGTCCCGCGATCGGGTCACAGAGCTGAAGAACGGGGAGAGGTATGTGTAAACAAACCTCTCCCCGTTCTTCCTAGTGCGGCTGTCACTGATCGTCTGTTCCCTGTCATAGTGAAAGACGATCAGTGATGTCACACGCCAAGCTACGCCCCCTACAGTAAAAAAAACACACACAGGACATACTTAACCCCTCCCCTCCCCCCAGTGGTTAACCAGTTCACTGCCAGTGTCATTTACACAGGAATCAGTGCATTTAAATAGCACTGATTGCTGTATAAATGACAATGGTCCCAAAAATGTGTCAAAAATGTCCGATGTGTCATAATGTCGCAGTCACAATAAAAATTGATCGCCGCCATTACTAATAATAAATGCTATAAAACTATTCCCTATATTGTAAACGCTATAACTTTTGCGCAAACCAATCAATAATCACTAATTGCGATTTTTTTTTAACAAAAATATGTAGAAGAATACATATCGGCCTAAACTGAGGGAAAAAAAATGTATATATATTTTTTGGAGATATTTATTATAGCAAAAAGTAAAAAATATTGCATTTTTTTCAAATTTATCGCTCTATTTTTGTTTATAGCGCAAAAAATAAAAACCGTAGAGGTGATAGAATATCACCAAAAGAAAGCTCTATTTGTGGGGAAAAAAGGACGCCAGATTTCCCTTCTAAATGTTTTTTTTCTTTGTCTGAATTTCTCACTTCCTGTTTCTCCTCAGTAAATTTCACACCATCATCCGAGCGGTGTTTAGTCAGCCAGAACAGCTTACTGAGGAGGAACAGGAAGTGAGAAATTCAGACAAAGAAAACAAAGAAAAAAAACATTTAGAAGGGAAATCGAAGGAAAAGGTAAGTGAACCAACATTGCACTAGCTCAAAGGAACCAATTTAGAAAATAAAAAAACAAACCTTTACAACCCCTTTAAGATATATGAATTTATATGACTTTTTGGCCGCACAAAATGGAGTCACTTCTGTTCAGTCATATTACTACAGGAGCTGATGTACAGTTACGGCAATTTGCGGGGATGAGCCGACCTGCCACCGTATAATGACAGCAGCTGGTCAGCAAGTGATTAAACAAAGCTTACTGAATAAAAAAAGTAGCAACACAATAAGCAACCTAAAGTGGACCATAATGCTAAAGGGCACCTTGTTCTATCCTGTCTCCTCCCCTCCCTCTCTCTCTTACCAATATCATTTTTTTAAGTGATTTATTTGTGCTACAAAACAGCAATTCCACTATTCTCACAAGAATTTTTCCCCATCCCCTGCATGTGCCCAAATGAACCGCAGGGCACGGGTTCCCCGACACATGCGCATGTGCAGGGTTTCCCAAGCACGTACAAACTCTATTATTAGGGGAGTCCGAAACTTTCCCTGTCTTTACAAGTGCACAGAAAATCACTTACGCGTGCCCAGATGTGCTGAAAGGTTCTGCCAGGACCCAAAGGCTGGGCAGAGCCCATGGTTACATCTGCACATGCGCCATAATGGTGGCACCTGAGGGAGAGTGCAGCCACCTGCAGAGGCGGACTCTACTCCCTGTGAAGTTCTGTTTAAACATCAAAGCAACTGTGTTTATTTGAGCTTAATGGTGTGAATGGACCCTAAAATGAGGTACAGTTTCTGGATTCTGGTGCACTCACCATTAATAAGTTTAGTGATGAAACAACTAATAACTAAAGTGAACATATAATTAACATAACTAGGAAATTTTTTTATTATTTTTTATTTATTGTTCTACTTTTCTCTGTCTTAATACACAGAGATCACTTTTGATGATATTATTAACTTATTTTGTTGGCATTATGCTAAAATTGCTAAATCGTATTATATATTAATTTGTATAAATATTATTTTTAAAACAGTTCTTTAGTATTTAGTTTTTAGGCTCTCGGGCATGCAAGTCATTAAAACTTGTAAGCTGAACCATTCTGTAAATTCTGAATATTTAGAACAATGATAAAGGAGAGAAAAAAAACAGTTTGGCTTGATGCAAAATGTGTATCTTGGTTTATGTTTGTTTTTGCCTTAAACTCTTATTGATTTCATCAGATGGGTACTCATTTGGGACAGTAAACTGTCTGTTACTAATTGAGCAATACAGTTATCTGCTGTGCTAGTTGTAAGTTATATGAATTATGCCATGCAACTGCATTTTAAAGCACTTTTGTAATTTCTTGTAAGTTATACTAATAATTTTATTTGCATTAGAGCACATGCCAAATATCAAAAGAAACATGCTTTGATAATAGTAATTTTAATTTCACCCCTCCAGCTTTTGCTCTGGCATCATAAAAATACATTAGACATTAGAATTCTAGTGTGACAATAGTTGCATGCTGTATGTTTAATTTCTTTAGGGTAATATGATTACTGGCTATTATTAACATTTTGGGGGTGGATGAGCACTTTGTAACAGTAGGAGGTAAATGGCAATAAAGTAAGAACATCTGAATTTCAGCATTCATAAATGTAAGGTGTCAGACTAGCACAACATACCTGCTGAGACCCTCAGGGCTGCCTACAATGTATTATCCTTGAATTATCATTCTAAATACGCCTAAATACGTTTGCTAACAGTTGTCTATTGTTCCCATCTCAAAAAGTTGGGAGGTATGGTTAAACCCACTACTATTCCTTCATACTGGCTTTACTTTATACTTTTTGAAATTTACAAATGCAGCAATTTAGAAATTGGATGAAAGGTTTAGCACTGGGAAACACTTTTTGAAAGATAAATAGTGCATTTTATAAAAAAACTATATGGATCAGACCAAAATGAGGGCCAAAGGGGGAGGAAAGAGGAACAGAGGGACTTTGTTTCAAATCAGGGACAGTCCCTTGAAATCAGGGACAGTTGAGAGCTATGCATTAAATAGTTTCCACCACCAATTAATATAACACTTGTAAACTTTATTCACATAAATATGTATAAGGCCCTTATGCATACTGGACGTTTTTACAGCTGCTCCTAGGGGCGTCTGTTTTTTTTCCTGCATGTTAGCCTATGTGTCCATGCACACACAGGCTTTTAGCAGCATTTAGTGGCAGGAGAATTTAGAAGCAGGGAAAAAAAACTCACTGCCATTGCATCCAGGAGCAGAGCAGAGTTTTGGCAGAAAAAAACACTTGAGGATGATAAATGCTGCTAAACGTGTCTAAACGTACCTACATGTGCCTAAATGCACCTAAACGCTAGACGTGTTTAGCACGTTTATTCTTTTCAATAGTCAGAACAAATTAAAATTCTGGCTAATTAAACTACCAAATACCAAACGCACCTAAACCCTGCTAAACGTGTTTGAAAAAATGCAGCTTAGGTGAGTTTTTAATGTCAATTGTCTCTTGTTAGGAAACACAGCTTTTACATTAAAGCAGTGTGCATGAGGCCTGAAAGATCATAAAATCAACAATGATTAAGGCCAGTATATATTGTAGAAACTATGCCATTGTAAATATTATCTATGACTATCTTCCCCATTGATCGTCCCCAAACTACAACATAAACTCTAGGGAAGGTTGAAGTCTTGAACCATAGTCATCATCCTTACTAAAATATAGACACATGAAATTCGCCTTGCTCCGAATACAAATTCAGACACATTTTTGGTTATTCTGAGATTTGGGTTTATCCGAAAACGCAGAATGAAATAGTAACGAATACTAACGAGTTTCGTTTATTCGTTTTCTAACAAATTCCAACTTTTTAGAACGATTAGAATTCGGATTGGTTGAAAAACAATCAACCGATTTGAATTCTGTTTGAAGAAATTGCTGGTTGTTAAACAGCGGGCCGGGAAGCTGGCTGCCCGTGTCCTTAACAAATGATAAGTCATCATCTGTCAGCTGGCTTCCCCACTGACAGATGAATGTAAAGAAAAGAATGCCGGCAATACAAAAATCCATTACAGACCCTTATCCAAGCATGCAGCCTGGCCGGTCAGGAGCGAGAGCCCTCCTCCTGAACCATACCAGGTCACATGCCCTCAGCAAGGGGGGCTGTGAGCTTTCGGGCGGGGGGGCTCTGCCCCCTTGCCTCAAAGCAGCTTGTCCCCATGTTGATGGGGACAAGGGCCTCATCCCCACAACCGTGGGAGGGGGTTGTGGGGGTCTGCGGGCACGGGGCTTATCTGAATCTGGAAGCCCCCTTTAACAAGGGGCCCCCCAGATCCTGCCTCCCATGTGAATGAGTACCCATTAACCAAAAAAGCACCAAAAAGTAATAAAAAACACGGAGACAGTTTTTGACAATTCCTTTATTAAAAAATAAAAAAACAGTGTCCCCCGAAGTAAGTTCATCATCAATCACGCCGCCCATCACACCTGCAAAAGAACAAAAAAATTGCTCCCGTCGACACAGAGGCCGTCTGCCTACTGCAGGCTCCTCCATTTGACAATTATTTTATAGGGAAGGGCGGGGTCACCTGACGACGTCACTGGTTTCACTGCCACTTGTAATGTCACCAACCCAGCATGCACCTGTCCGTGACATCTCAACTTGCCTCTTCCCCACAACCCTGGGCTCTGGTTGTGAGGGTGTGCAGGCAGAGGGCTTATCGGAATTTGGAAACCGCCTTTAACCACTTCAATACCGGGCACTTAGACACCTTCCCGCCCAGACCAATTTTCAGCTTTCAGCACTGTCGCACTTTGAATGACAATTGCGCAGTCATACAACACTGTACCCAAACAAATTTTTTATCATTTTGTTCTCACAAATAGAGCTTTCTTTTGGTGGTATTTGATCACCTCTGCGATTTTTATTTTTTGCGCAACAAATAAAAAAAGACCAAAAATTTTGAAAAAAAAACAAGTTTTTCTTTGTTTCTGTTAAATTTTTTGTAAATAAGTACGTTTTCTTCTTCAATGATGGGCACTGATATGGCTGCACTGACGGGCACTGATAAGGCGGCACTGATGGGCACCGATGAGGTGGCACCAATGAGGTGGTACTGATGAGGTGGCACTGACGGCCACTGATGATGGGCACTGATAGGCGGCACTGATGGGCACTGATAGGTGGCACTGATGGGCACTGATAGGTGGCACTGGTATGTGGCACTGATGGGCACTCATATGTGGCACTGATGGGCACTCATAGGCGGCACTGATGGGCACTCATAGGTGGCACTGATGGGCACTTATGGGTGGCACTGATGGGTACTTATGGGTGGCACGGATAGGTGGCATGGATGGGCACTGATGGGCACGGATAGGTGGGCACTGATGGGCACGGATGGACGCTGATAGGTGGCACTGCTGGACACTGATGGGTGGCACTGATTACACTGATGGGTGGCACTGATAACACTGGGTGGCATTGCTGGGTGATGGGTGGCACTGATTGCTACTTGATGGTGCCAGCCAGTGCCCATTTGTGGGCACTGACTGGCACAGATTGGGCATCATTTGCACATGTGGATGGCCAGGGGGTACATACCTGGCCATCCACATGTTGCCCACTTCCCTGGTGATCCTAGTGGAGTCCCTGGTGGTCCAGTGTGGGCATCTGAGGGGGGCTGCGCTGATAAACAATCAGCGCAGACCCCCTCTGTCAGGAGAGCCGCCGATCGGCTCTCCTCTACTCGCGTCTGTCAGACGCGAGTGAGGAAAAGCCGATCACCGGCTTTTCCTGTTGACATCGTGATCAGCCGTGATTGGACACGGCTGATCACGTGGTAAAGAGCCTCCGCCGGAGGCTCTTTACCGAGATCAGTGTAGCGGTGTGTCAGACTGACACACCGCTCCACCGATCGCCGCGATGCGCGCCCCCACGGGCGCGCGGCGGCATGTTATCCTGAAGGACGTCATATGACGCCTAGTCAGGATAAGGGAACCACTTCCCGGACGTCAATATGCTATTGACCGGGCGGGAAGTGGTTAAGAAAGGGGGCCCCCAGATCCCAGCCCCCATGTGAATTAGTATGATGTACATAGTGTAGTGTTAAAAAAAAGCAGGAGGCAGTTTTTGACAAGTCCTTTATTAAAAATGAATAATGCCAACGTCAATCACGATGGCCGTCCCGAAAAAAAACATCACCCAGAGACCACTGTACCCTTGTGACATCACAGACCCATGATGCCGGGGCTGTGACATCAAAAAGGGGTGGGTTCTTTGGATGACCTCACCACAGGCCACATCCCATAGTTATATAAGAACTGTCAGACACAGCAGCTGACAGAACAGCGTGTGCCAGCATCAATGGATACCATATATAGACCAAGATAAACTTATTTAGTTCAGATGGTGTCAAGCGTGTGTGGCGGAAACCATGTGAGGAGTACAAAGACAAGTGTGTCTTGCCTACAGTCAAGCATGGTGGTGGGAGTGTCATGGTCTGGGCTGCAGGGCAGTATTCCAACATTATAACGACCCCAAACACACCTCCAAGACAACCACTGCCTTTATAAAGAATCTAAGGGTAAAGGTGATGGATTGGCCAAGCATATTGAGCATCTGTGGGGCATCCTCAAACGGAAGGTGAAGGAGTGCAAGGTCTCTAACATCCACCAGCTTTGTGATGTCGTCATGGAGGAGTGGAAGAGGACTCCAATGGCAACCTGTGAAGCTCTGGTGAACTCCATGCCCGAGACAGTTAAGGCAGTGCTGGAAAATAATGGTGGCCACACAAAATACTGACACTTTGTGCCCAATTTGGACATTTTCACTTAGGGGTGTACTCACTTTTGTTGCCAGCGGTTTAGACATTAATGGCGGTGTGTTGAGTTATTTTGAGGGGACAGCAAATTTACACTGTTATACAAGCTTTAAGCTGGCCATACACCTATAGATTATCTGCAGATTTTCTATGGTTAGATGGAAAAAGTGCAACAGATTTCTCCATGTTTGCTAAACTGTGTGGATGGAGGAATCTCCCACTTTTTCCATCTAACCATAGAAAATCTGCAGATAATCTATAGGTGTATGGCCAGCTTTACACTCACTACTTTACATTGTAGCAAAGTGTAATTTATTCAGTATTGTCACATGAAACAATATAATTAAATATTTACAAAAATGCGAGGGCTGTACTCACTTTCGTGAGATAGCGTAAATTGGATGTGGTGGTACAGAGCAACCGTCTCACTTTACAGTAATAGCTATATATTTCTGAAGTATTTTGTAAGATGAGTTTAATTGAAACACACAGAAAATATCTGTTATTGATACAATCAATTATTACATACACAGAGCATTGTTTCTTAGGTCTCATTCACACATCATGCAGTGCGTTTTTTTGTGTGCATTTTATTGCATGTTTCTGTGGGTCACACATAGGGCAGGCCATTCACTTGAATGGGTTGCCCTATACGTCGCAAATGCACCAATGAAGATCCAAAACCTTTTTTGGGTGTTGCATGTTTTTTCAGCATGTGTTTTGAGAACTATTTACATGCGTTTTGTCCAGCGACAAACACCGCAAAAAGAAATAATGGCGCTGCAACCACTTTGCACGTTTTGCTGTGTTTATGAAAATGCAGGCAGAAACACACTATTCTGCCACATTTTCAGTGTGGCCAAGTGTGAATGGAGCCTTATGCCCCATACACACGGTCGGATATTCCGATGACTATTTCCGTCGGATCATTTCTGTCGGAATCTGTCCGAAGCTGGTGTTGCGTACACACGGTCGGACAATGTTGTCGGAATTTACGGTCTTCGAGAACGCCGTGACGTAAGCCGTGTTCCACGAGACTATAAAAGGGAAGTTCAGCACCACGTCCGGCACCCGTTGGGCTCCTGCTGATTTCGTGTTTATTGCGTGTTAGTAGAAGTTTTGTTACATTCGATTCGCGCTTTTCAGACTTCAGACTCAGATCGTTACTGCTCTTCAGTTTGTGCTTGTCGTGCGTATCTGTTTATCAGTGCGTGTAGTCAGTTCGCATTTGTTGGTCACTGCGGCCTATATCTTGATATAGGACGCTTTTATTTTCACTGCTTATTGTCTGCTCGTTTCTGGTATTCATTTCGTTCTTTCATGCCTTGCTGTTTATTGGTGCTTTCTGTTTGTCCGTTCTGACCAGCCGACCGTTTGTAAGCCATGTTTCGTGTACGTACTCATCGTAGAGTTCAGGCTGTGCAGGGGCTTGGTGTTGGGCTTTTAGCTTTGACCCAAGACCAGTCCATGAACAGGGCGGGGAGGAGTTCATGGACCAAGAATTGGTTGCTCCAACGTGACCAATTCTCGCACATGCCTTTGCTTCGTGAGATCTGGGAGAATAATCCTGATGATTTCAGGAACTTGCTCAGGATGACGGACCACGTTTTTCACCGTCTGTTGGCTTTTCTGACCCCTTTTATCAGCAGGCAGGATACCTGCATGAGGCAAGCCATAGCTCCGGAGCAGAGGCTTGTTGCCACGTTGAGGTACTTGGCGACAGGGAGAAGCCTTCAGGATCTGAAGTTCTCCACAGGTATCTCTCCCCAGGCTCTGGGAATCATTATTCCAGAGACCTGTTCTGCTATTATCCAGGTCCTGCAGGAGGACTATATTTAGGTAACATTTCTCCTTTACTATTCCCTTCTATGTATGCTCTGTTTGCTAATATCTTGTCTTTTTTACCTCCTTCCCTAATTACCATGATTGCAATATGCTCTAATATGCTGTGTGTGTTTTTTTTTGTCCTTCATGCATTTTTGCCTTCACTTACCTCCCCAGCATGCTCTTCTGGGCCAATATACACCTATGGCCTAGTCACTTAAGCAATGTATTTTGTCTGCTCCATGGTATTGGTTTCCCCCAAACACCCCCTAAAATATGCACAAATGTTTTCTGTGTGTTTTACTTCATGCAGAGTCTCCTTTTTTTTTGGTGGGCCAAACTCATTAGGAACCCCCCTCCCCCAACTGCTAGGTCAGCTGATACCAATCCTCTATCTTCTGGCTTTGCCAAGCTCAATACTCACTATATACCTACCTCTTTATAGTGGTCATATTTAGGGATGAATTCAGCAAAGCATGTAGTGCAAGGGGCTGGCTCAATACTTTCAAATGTTTTTATTTATTGTTTTTTGTTTTTTCCTCCTATTATTAGCTTGATAGGTAAGAGCAGAATGTCAAAATGTGCTTCCCTTTATGTTATTTTTGGGGATTAGGACTCTTCTTTTACCTGTCCGGTCGGCTGTCAATAGTGTTAAGTTAAGGAGGGTCTGGCCAAACTATCACACATTATTTAGGCATTCGGCTCTCAATGAAGTGGAGAGGGTTACCTGTCCAATCCCCCCCAACCCCTAGTTTTTGGCAATGGACCATCAGAAGTGGGGGGGAGTGATGGGGGAGTGATGGGGGGTGAGTAATCTGCTAAGGGGACCTTGTACTTTGGTTTGTAAATACTTTCTTGGTTAAATTTTAGTCTGATCTTGTTCCAAAATGTTTCTGTATAATCTGCTTGCAATGTTTATGTGCAAACTGACTATTTCTTTTTTCTTGTTTGACTCCACAGTTTCCTTCAACACCACAGGAATGGCAGACTGTGGCCTCCCACTTTGCCAGCCGTTGGGACTTTCCTAACTGTGGAGGTGCAATTGATGGGAAACACGTCCGCATCGTCCCACCCCCCAACTCGGGGTCGTACTATTATAATTACAAGGGGTTTAATAGTATTGTGATGTTGGCGGTGGTATCGGCGTCATATGAGTTTCTGTATGTGGACGTGGGGAAGAATGTCCGTATCTCGGATGGTGGTGCCATTGCGCACACGGAGTTCAACTGGCGTCTCCAGAGTGGCAGTCTGTGCTTGCCACCTCCAGAGGAGAATGCGGAAGGACTCCCCTTCGTCTTTGTCGCGGATGAAGCGTTTGCGTTGTCAAGCCATCTGATGCGGCCATTCCAGATGAGGACCCTCACCCCGGACCAGAGGGTCTTTAATTACCGGCCGTCCAGAGCCCGAGGAGTGGTGGAGAATGCCTTTGGGATCATGGCCAGCCGCTTCTGCCTCTTTTTGACACCTATCCACATGGCGGAATATAAACTGAACAACATTGTGCTTTCCTGCTGCATATTGCACAATTTCTTAAAACGGCATAGCACCAACTATGTTTTGTCTGTTGGCCCTGATGCAGACATCCAACAAAATGACAACCTGACAGCCCTTCAAGCTGCACGTCCTGGCTTGCCCCCCCTAAATGCCCGCAAAGTCCGCGAGAGGTATATGGAGTACTTTGTGGGTAGGGGGGCCATTGATATGCCAGACGATGTGTGAGAGGCATTTTTCAATAAATTTATTTTGGAAAATGAACTAAGATTTGTTTTCTTTTACTGCTTGGGTTTCTTGTAGGTGTGTTCTAGCTTATTTTTTGTTTTCTTTTTGGGCCTTCAACAGTGGGAGCGCACTTTCTTGGCGAGAGGAGGTTAGTTTCTTCTTCCTAAAAAGAATCTTCTCATGTTGTGGGTCTGATACATAATAGTTTTTCTAGGTAAGGTATGTAGTGCATTACTGACCCCAAAAATACTCCTTTTCATCACCATGACAGAAATGTGTGGATTCCTGAAAATTGCATGATATGTGTTTTTTTACAAAGCACGGTGGGTGTAATTTCCAAAAGACAAATCCACTATGCACTACAAGTGCACTGCAAAAGTGCACCGGAAACTGCACTTGGAGTGCAAAGTGGAATAGCCTTTAGTAAATAACACCCATTGTCACCAAATTCATCTACTTTTGACACAAATAATGCTTTGGGGTTTGGAATAAGGAAGCCACACATTGTTCATATGGTAAAATGTTACTTCAAGCACATTCACAAGTGCCTTTCCAAAAGGCTTTTCTAAACTCCAAAGATATTTGGTCTTTATAACATTCTTTAATAACATTAACAACTTGGCACATTTGTGTAAAACAGGCATTTATCAAAGTACAACATACTGAACACAGGAACTTACAAAGTTCAGCTTTGAAAAGTGAAGACAAGATCAGACATGACTATGTCCAAACTGTATTTGATCGTGCCTTCATCACATGGGGGGGGGGGGGGTGTCACCCCTGGAGAAGCAAAATTTAGAACATGCACACAATTTGGGGATCGAAATGGGCATTTGATGCAAGAACCCATGCCTAGAATGTCCAAATGTGCAATCTCCCATCATGGGGATCAATGTACGTGTTTCGGGGGTGCAACCCCTCCACCTCAACCACTTTACTAGTTAGTAAAGTGGTGGCACCCACAAAACGTTGTCACTGATCCACCATGATGGGAGCTAGCACATGTTGACACACTGTGTGCATCTTCCAAATTTGGCAAATTTCTGACTGAATTTTTTGGTTTACACACCCACACCCACACCCACAAATGTGTGATAGCTCGTTTGTGTGGTTTCATATTTTCCCTAAAACATCAATGATGTTCTTCATTTTTTGTTGAACATCATTGATGTTTTTCTTGATATCATCTAGATCTCGATTGCACACCATTATCTCCCTGATGAGGACGTGTGCACTTTCACTGGTAAAATGCGATTCTTCTTCCAGAACATCCACATCACCTAAAAATAAAAAACAAAAATTTTTTTAAGATGCAGGCATACATTGATTAGCTTACCTGTAGCTGTGGTTTCCGACACTCACCTGTTGTGGTGACAAGTTCTCCAACTTCTACAATCTCTCCTTCCTCCTCCTCCTCTGCTTCTGGTGTTGGGAATTCCCCTTCTTTGGGAGGTGTGGGGTTCCTGGTGTCCTCAGACGTCCCGAGTCTTCTCTCCCTTATGACAATGTACAAAAGGAATACTTAGCACACCAATCTATGAGGGCAGAAATAGGAGATATGAAACATTGCTTGGAAGTGACGTACAATAGTGGTTTGTGGCCAGGTTCAAAGGCTAACAACATTAATTTTGACACTTTGTAAAGGTGCAATACTTAGTACCTGTTTGGTGCAAGTTTGTCAGATGGAGACACCCCTATAGTATCCACTGGAGCACATGTGTGGGACACCCTAATAAAAAGGGGACACCCTAATAAAAAGGGTGTTTGGGTGTCCCAGCACTAGTGCTCTAGAGTCCAGATGTGTAAACAGCTACTGAGTCACCTCTCCTTTACACCGAAGAAGTTTGCATTTCATTCTCGAAAAAACCCCTATAGACAACAAACTTCCTTTGACTAAAAACAGGCCTGAAACAATGTAGTTAACTCCAACTTCACCAAACAGCGTATTATAAGTGGTCGAACGATCGAGGTTTAGTACGATCGAATGGACACACGAACATGAAAGTGGCCATTTTCAACTGTCCATCATTTATAAACAAAGCACATGGAGCAATATGCAAGCAAGAAAAAAAAAGATGAACACAGGACAACTACTTACTTTTTTGAAGAACTCGCTTGATCATTCTGTACTGATCGTGCTCCCTCAGTTTCAGGTCTGACCAGCGTTTCCTCAGTTTCTGGCTCCGGGCTTTCCTCGTCGTCTTCCTCCTCGTTGTTGGAATAGTTAGGGCGCACCTGCTGTGTCCCTGCCATGTGCTCTCCCCACTGCGCCGTAACAAGAAGGGGCAGGGAATAGACGAGAAAGATCGTCAGGGACGGGCGGAGTTTCACGCATGCGCACTGTATATAAAACGTCACCCGTGTGTGTCGTACCAACGATCTGTGAGCAGAGGGGAGAGAGAGCTGACGCACGATACGATCGCTATAACGAAGGTACAATTTGAACTTGGTACATCACTAGCCTAGACTGCTTATACATTGAGGCTTAATTATGGAGAAGATTAGGAGAGTTTAGCCTGACATTATTTAGTGTTTGTCTGGTGTTGTGTCTTGCAGAGAATATGGAGGGGTTCAATGACGTCAGCTTCCCCCCCCTGTTCATTGATAAGTTCCGGGAGATGCCCCTTTTGTGGCAGGCCAAGCACCCACTCTACAGCAACAAAATAAAGAGGCGGGCAGCGATGAAGAAACTGCTGGAAATTGTAAAGCCGGTGATCCCCACGGCAACCGTTGAGAAGTTAAAAACCAAAATTGGCAGCCTGAGGAGAACGTATTTCAGGGAGTGCAATAAGGTCCTGAAGTCCCAAGCATCTGGAGCTGCAGCAGATGAAGTATATGTACCCAGGCTGTGGTACTACGAGAGGCTCCATTTTCTCAAAGACCAGACTGATGTCAGGGAATCACTGTCGACTCTTCCTTCCACGCTTCCTTCCACGCATTCCACCCCTGATGAGGCTTCCGATGACCAACCTGGGCCTTCCAGTCAGGAAGATTTGGAGGAGCCCAGCTTGAGCCAGGTATAGTATTTTTCTACACTTTTTTCATGGAAAAATGAATGATGTTCACTTAATTTATGATCAAAAATTGCTTATTTGCTAAAGTGTTTTACATATCAATAGACAGTAGTGTTGGAGAAATTTTGGGCAAGAATATATACCGCTGGGCTGAGAATTCTATGGTTTTCAATTTATTAACAATTTGCAACACTCAATAACTGAAAATTGTGTGTGTTTGATGAACCAATAACTCAAACTATGTCCCTTTTTCATACACAGGAAGACCTCAGCCAGGAGGTGGCTGTGGAATGCGGGAGCCAGGAGGTGGATGTGGAATGTGGCAGCCAGGAGGAGGCAGGGGTAAGTGGCAGCCAAGAGGTGGGCAGGCCTAGGAGCCTGACTCGATCCTAAGTCCCTCCCCTCCGCCTTCCCTACAAAAGGCCCAGAAAGAGGGGGGGATGTGGGGGAGTCAGCGCTCCAGCTGATCAGGGAGGCTTCAGTGGCACTACAAGCCACACCCACATATGAAGAGGCCTTTGCCGCCTTGGCTGCCACAAAGCTTAAAGAGATGGAGGCAGGCCAACGCAGCATGTGCGAGGAGGCAATCCTCAAAATACTAAATAAGGGGGTGTCTGGGGACATGACCCCAAGGACACATGTTTGCAAGATAGAACATGCTCCTCCTCCTCCTCCTTCTGCCACACCTCCAGCACCACAGCCACAGCCTGGAAGGAAGTGTGGAAGGAAGACCAGAGTGTGATGACCTGGATTCAGTCTGGTCTGAGAGAAGATGGAGCCTCTCATATAACCACAGCCTGGGGACATAGATGGCATCTGCTGCAGTTCCGGATCTATTGGACTTCAGGACCAGATTGAACTCCCTTAAGGTACGTACTCCTCAGGCCACCAATTTTTGATTTGAAAAAATTGATGTCTGCAAATTTCCCCAGTTTCTCCATCGCTGCCTGCCTCTTTATTTTGTTGCTGACACCTAATATAAGTATTTTTGATTTCAATAAATCCTTGCCTTTGTGTTTTACTTCAAAATACAAAAATTAGACCCAATAAATCAGGAAAGGAATAAAGAAGTTTGGGAGAAGTCATTGTAAATATGAGCAGCTAAAAAACATCATTCTTCTTGCATTGTAAAGAAAAAGAGAATGCGCTGCATTAAACACATTTTAACATTGCAGCGTGAAGAATGTGCTGTGTCGATTAGGAACGGTAGTTTTACCTGACCGAGCGCTTCCGTCAGAGAATTTCTTCTGAGCATGCGTGGCACTTTGTCCGTCGGACTAGGCTACACATGATCGGAATTTGCGTGATCGGACTATGTTGTCGGAAAATTTGAGAGCAGGATCTCAAACTTTTTCCGTCGGAAATTCCGACGGAAAAAGTCCGATGGAGCCCACACACGGTCGGAATTTCCGACAACATGGTCCGTCGGAAAATCTGACCGTTTTTTTTTTAAAAAATGTCATTTAAATATATTCCTTTATTTTACTGTTTTTTTCATTCCATTTTTGGGTTCTTTTTTTTTTTTTTTTTTAACTATTATTTGACAAGTGGTATTAAACATATTTCAAATTTCCATAAGAATTTATCATTTACAATCATTGAAAAAAATACAGGAAAAGATCTTCAATAAACTATTTGCTGGAGTCATATTATCATTATAATATTATTTTTTTACTTGTTTTTCCATCTTTTCCCACCCTCCCACCCCCCACCCTCCCCCGGAAAAAAAAAAAAAAAAAAAAAAAAAAAGTTTCCTACCCCGTCTCGCTCACACCTTCCCATTTCCTTCCATTATCATCCAATATTGCTCTGTTTCTCTAAACTCAATCCATTGTTGCCATATCCTCTGATGTTTCCCTTCTAGATTATCTAGCTTGTATATCGACTCTTCTATTCTTCTCGTCCTCTCCACCCTCTCTATCCACTCTTTCATGGAGGGTATATCCTGGGATTTCAATAAGTGCGGAATTAAAGCTTTCGCTGCATTTAGGAGGTAGGGGGTCAAGCTTCTCCCATATTGTCTCCCTCCTTTCTCTGTATCGTGAAATAGACATACCCATGGATGTTTCTTAATCCTAACTCGTGTTATATTAAAAATAATTTCTATTATTTGGTCCCAGTATTTTTGTATTTTAGGGCACTCCCACCACAAATGTGAGAAGGACCCCACTGCGGCACAACCTTGCCAACAGTTTGGAGAGTTATCTCCACTGTATTTATTCGCTGCTTGTGGTTACGTACCACCTGGCTAGAAGCTTGTAGGACATTTCTACTGATTGTATATCTTTTGCAACTGAGAAAACTAGACTTATGATTTTATTTCTATGTTCGTCACTGTTTAGAGGGCCGATCTCTCTTTACCATTTTTCTAAGTATGATGGATACTCGTGCTCCGCCTCGCGTAACAATATTTTATATGTCTTTGATATTCTTTTCTCCAGACTGTGTGGGGATTCCATTAATTTTTCAAGGGGTCTAAGTTCTGTCTTACCCCGTAGGGGTTTTGGCAGTGTCTGTGTAAAGTGCTGTATTTGGGTGTATGTCCACTTGTCTAATGCTCTATGTCCCCATTCCCGGATAATTTCATTATAAGTGTACATTCTATTCCCTTCCATCACATCTATCAATCTCAAATTCTCATTGTTGGACCACCTACTAAAATATATATACTCCTCTTTTCCTGGCGGAAATAAATTTGTGTCTAATAAAGGTATTAATGGGGAGTTATAATCCCATTTGTGTCTCTTATGTACTAAATCCCAGATTTTTAGTGAGTGTTTTGTGAGTGCATTTGTTTTTGGGCCTAAGTGACGATAATGTGAGGGTACCCATATTATTTTTCCTATTTGTGTTCTACTTAACTTTCTTTCTAACTCGACCCAGCTTTTCTCCTTGTTATTATGGCTCCAGTCTATTATTTTTGAAATCGCGATTGCCTCGTAATACTTTTTGAAGTCCGGTACGGCTAATCCCCCTCTTTCTTTTTCTCTTACTATTGTGCCGAATGCTATACGTGCTCGTTTGCGTGCCCAAATAAATTTTATTATCATTGACTTTATTTTCTTCAAGTATGTCTGTGGGAGAGAGATTGGGATCATTTGACAGGTATAGATAAATATGGGTAAAGTAAACATTTTAACCGCATTTATCTTTCCGATCCATGAGAGTTCTTTGTATTGCATCCCTCGCAGTTGTTCTTTAATTTTATTCAAAAGAGGGATATAATTATGGTTGTATAGGTAATCTAGTTGAGGCGTCAGTTTTATTCCCAGGTAGCTAAGTTCTTTTTTACACCATTTAAATGGAAATTTAGCTTTTATCTCCCTCTGCTCTTCTGTTGATACTGTTAAATTTAATATCTCGGATTTGGTCATATTTACTTTAAAATTCGATAGTTTCCCATATTGTTTTACTTCTTTCATAACTATTGGGATTGACACTCTGGGGTTGGAGACATAGAGCAATAGGTCGTCCGCAAATGCCGATACCTTATACTCCCTATCTCCCACTCGAATTCCCTGAATGTCTAGGTTTTTACAGATTGCGACCAGTAGGGGTTCTAGGGTGATTATAAACAGGAGTGGGGAGAGTGGGCATCCCTGTCTTGTCCCATTAAACAAGTCGAGGGGAGAAGACAGGGTGCCGTTTACTCTTATTCTAGCTGAGGGGTGATACTACAGAGCTTCGATCCATCTCATCATCCTCTCACTCAGTCCCATATATCTCAGTGTTTCGAAGAGGAAACCCCAATTGACCCTGTCAAAGGCCTTTTTGGCGTCAATTGACATCAGAACTGTGGGGGCTCCCCTCCTAATCGCTTCCTGAATCAACATTATTGACTTCAGTGAATTGTCCCTACCTTCCCTCCCCTGAATAAACCCTGCTTGATCATTGTGAATCCATTCTGGCAGATATGACTTCAATCTCTCAGCGATTATTTTTGCAAATAGCTTTATATCCGAATTTAATAGGGAGATTGGCCTATAGCTTTCCACTGTCATGGGGTCTTTCCCCTCTTTCAAGATCAGAGTGATATGTGCCAAGAGCGTCTCCTCTCTAAATTTCTCCCCTTTCCCTATCGCATTAAAGTAATTACACAGTCTAGGTGCTAACTGCTTAGAAAACTTTTTGTAATATGTGATGGGGTAACCATCGGGACCTGGGCTTCCCCCTGAGACTGTATTTTTAATGGCTCTCTCGACTTCTTCTACCGAGATGGGGGCCTCCAGTGCCTCCATTTCGTCTGCCTTACCCTTCGGGAAGTCCAAGTTACGAAGGTACTCCCTCATTTCCTCCCTCCGTTTTCCCTCCTCTTTTTCTTTCTGTTCTATATTGTATAGAGTACTATAGTACCGATGGAATGCACTCACTATGTCCGGGGACAATACTAATGTCTCGCCTTTTACGCCTCTGATCTTCTCTATAAACGTCCTATTTTTTTTTTCCTTCACCCTATTAGCCAACCATTTACCTGCTCTATTTCCCCACTGGTATCTTTCCTTATTTATGATATGAAGCGCCGCTTTCCTCTCTTGCTCTAGGTATTCTTCTAGTTCTCTCTTCATGGTTATTGACTCCTTTTTTTCAGGGATCCCTTTTGGCCTTGTTTCCTGTTCTAACGCCTGTATTTTATTGTAAAGTTCCTTTTTCCTTTTTTCCCTTGCTTTTTTTTTTCCCCCGCTCCAATCCCTATTAAGCTCCCCCTTATCACCGCTTTATGGGTTTCCCATACTATTGAGGCAGCGATCTCAGGTGACTCATTCAGACTGAAAAAGGTCTCTAGATCTTGCTCTATCTTACTAGTCGACTCTTGGTCCTGAATTAATGAGTCGTTCAGTTTCCAGTTTGTTCCAGGTCCAGAGTCCCATTTTATCTCCAGTTGAATTTTCACTGGGGCATGATCAGATAACGTAATTGTTTTTATTTCTGCATGTTTAAGTGCAGGTATCAGCTGATGCTCTATAAAAATATAGTCTATCCTGGAGAAGGATCTATGGACCTGGGAAAAACAAGTATAGTCTCTCTCCTTTAAGTGTGTGATCCTCCATGTATCTTGCAATTGCCATTCTGCTAACGCTTTGATAAATTTATTTTTCCTTTGTTCTGTGACTCGGGACCCCTCCCCTGAAGTATCTACCTTTGGGTCAATACTCCAGTTCAGGTCTCCTGCAACAATAAGTTTACCCTCTTTAAAACCTTCAAGCCTTCTTAGTACTTTCTTAAAAAATTTGTCGGGGTTTTTATTCGGAGCATACACATTTACAATTGTAACTTTCATATTATGCAGTTTACCTTTTATAATTAAGTATCTTCCCTCTGGGTCCACGAGACGCTCCTCTAGCTCGAATTTTAGAAGCCTACTGAAGCCAATCGCTATACCTCTTGAGTAAGGTGATGGGGAGTCTCCGTAATACCATGTCGGGTAGTGGAACGAGGTTAATTTAATTCCGGAGATATGTGTTATATGTGTCTCCTGAAGGCATACAATGCCGGCTTCAAGGAATTGAAGTTCGTCATTAACTTTATTTCTTTTTTTTTTTGTATTTAAGCCTCTTACGTTGTATGTGATTATATTAATCACCCCCATAATTTGTTCTCAATCAATGGATCTACTGGGAGCATCTCGTGGATACCAGGGCTTATTTTAATACTGTGGTGGAAGTGAGCGAGCGAGACCCCCCCCAAAAAAAAAAAAAAAAAAAAAAAAAAAAGAACCCCCTCAACACCCCCCCTCCCCAATCCCTCCCCCCTCCCGTTCGGAACTGATACACCTTGATAGGCTGGACAGAACCCCCCTTGATCGTTTAGTCTATGGGCCAGGCTGACCTTTTCATATTGTTGCCTGCATTCCATATTCTCCATGAGGCTCTCCTCCATAGCCATACAGGCCCCCCCCCCCCCCCCCCCACTCCCCCCCCCACCCCCCCTCTCCGCCCCCCGTCCAGCATTTCATCTTTCATCCTCAATTTATCCTTTTATTACCGTATTACCTTTATTTCCTTATTACCATTATCTATTGAGGTTGCTTTAGCTTCTCCCCCCTCTCCCTCTCTCTCCCCCACGCCTGTCATTGTTCCTTGTTCGTTCCTTCTGGGGCGGCCAGATACCCTCCTCTTCCCCCCACTCTAATAGAGTGGGGGGTGGTTGGATATCTAGACGCTCACAGAATCCTGTCAGGTCCTCCGGGAAGCGCAGAACTGCAGATCGTCCATCCCTTTTTCCAACCAAGCACGCTGGGAATCCCCATTGATAGGAGATATCTGCTGCCAACAATGCTGAGGTCAAGGGTTTTAATCGCCACCTTCTTCTCAAAGTCTCTGCCGCTAGGTCAGCATAGATCTGCAGCTCTGCCCCCTCATAGGCCACTCCAGGAAGTGTTCTAATTTTGCTCATAATCTGGGCCTTCTCTTCTGCATAATGAAACCTAACTATTACATCCCTCGGTGAATCCGATCTGCCCACCGGAGGACGCACCATCCTATGAACTCTATCTATCTTCAAGGTGTCTGTGATTTCTCTGTCTAGCATCGGGTTGAATAATTGTTGGACTATATTTCTTAACTCTGTGTTGGTATGCGACTCGGGGAGTCCTTTTATTCGTAGGTTCTTCCTTCTACTTCAATTCTCCTGATCTTCTAGTTTATATAGGAGTGTTCTATTAGCTCTCTGGAGGGCAATCACCTGGTCTGATATTTCTTCCAGCTTTTGGTCATAGACCACTAGCCTATCCTCCATCTCTTCTACTCTCCCCAAAACTAGCCCTATATCTGCCCTTACAGCTGCAATTTCCCCTTTCAGGGATATTTCCATTTTCAGAAACATCTCTGTGAGCATCTCCCTTATTTGTGGAGTTTCCTCTTGGGGTGCCGGCTGCATCGTTCTTTCTCTCTCTATATCTCCCCCCTCCACACCTCTCTCCTCCCTCCCCTCCTGTGTCCCCCGTGTATTCTTGCATTACTTTGTAGACTATTCTCCTCTCCCCTTGGTCCTATTGTCTTTACTCCATTTACTTTCCCTCCTTTACTCTCCTCAGGTCCCTTCTGCCTGATCGGAGGGGTGCTCCTCCTTGACTCAACCGCGAGTTCCCCTGCCCCTCCTCTACCATGCTAGTATTAGTGGCCATATATCTCTGAATGCCTCCAGGGCTTAGGGCTGGGGTGTTATTTTTGCCAATCTTGCTTGTTTTACCCCTCATGATTATTTATTTCAATCCCTCTTTCCCCCTTTGCCCCACCTCTTCTTCTCTTTTTCCTTTTCCTCCCCTTTAGAGGGCTCAGACCAGTTCCCCTCCTGCGTACTACTTTACCGTCTCTCCTCTTCCCCTTTATTGCCAACTTTACCAGATTAGTTTATTTTACCCAAAGGCCCAATGGGCCATGTGTGTGTATGGGGTACTATGTAGCTTCTGGCTGGGCTGCTATAATTACCCCCAAGAGTACCAAGGTGGGGGGAGTGGCCTGTTGGCATTTATCAGGAAAATAAACTGAATATTTAACCCTTCACATAAACATTTATAACATTTATAACATTTTTGTTCTTCTCTTTTTCTTTCTTCCTCTGAACGTTCAACCTTCCTACTGGAATGTCTCTTAATCTTCCCTTAAGTCCTCCTTTCCGAGGGAGAGGGGGGGGGCGAGAGAAGGCCCCAAAACAGAAAGGGTTCAAGGGGGAACAGGCGGGGACACCAAAAAAACGTAGCGAGGGGAAGGGTGGGGCCCAAGGGTGGAGAGAGGGGGTTCGGTGGGACCAATCCAAATCCGGTCGGCAGAACTCGTGTGGGTTTTCCCGACCGTAGGGAGGAAGAAAAAAAAATTAAAAAAAAATAAGAAAAACCACACGAGAGCAGGAGTCTCCCTTCTTTGTATATTCTCTCTTATTGCATGTCCTACTGCTTTTGCTTCACGTACTTCCTCCGGCCTATAGGTGGTCCTATAACTCCTTTTCTTTTTTTTTTTTTTAATTAATCACCCAGGAATGGTTTCTGGTCCTCAGGCTCTTGCTACCGCAGTTTTTTTTAGGAGTAGGAGGGGGGAAAAAAGCGCAAAAGAAGAGTGTGGACCGTATGGCTAGTAAGGGCCGGAATTCCTTGTCTCTGGTGTTACTGAAGTTTCACCTATTAACCCCAAATCAACTTTCCCTTTTCTTCTCCTCTCCCACCAACCCTGTCTTTTTACACCATACAAGCCTCAGGGGGTCGGGGGGGGGGTAAGGGGGGGGGGGGAGATCCGCCGTGGCTGCACAGTCCGTTGGAATCACTGGATCCGGGGTATAGCCCTCTAGGGTTAACTATATTCTCGCCCTCTTATGTAGTATAGGATGTACTTCACACTTCTATTCCCCGTTTTAGGGTAGGAGCCCTTTAGGAGCCATTGCTGTGGTGTTCACCATGGAAAAAAGAAGAAGGTTTGTAGTTGTTGCCACAGTTTTCAAACCCCACGCTCTGTAGTCACACTTTACATATACTTAGCAGTCACGTTTTCGTAATCACCCATAATCACAGAACCAATCAGCTATTCACCGTCCCGGTCCTCCTTTACTGTCCATCCGTACATGATGCTGCTAAGATTTTTTTTTTTTTTCAGTCAGGATTATGTTATCTATTATATTATTTAGCAGCTTATCCCCACAGTCAGCATCTATTAAGTAGTACTCAGTGCTCCGGCACTGAAGCCTCTCCAATACCAGGTTGCAGCAGGGAGAAAAGATAGTTCACTGGCCCTATGGGCCACTCACCACTCCTGGGGTCGGCTGCAGGGCTGGGGTGGCTCCTTCATAAACCGTTACTTCGGGTCCTGATCCGCCGGCATCCGTCCCCTCCTGACCCGGGGCCGTATTCCAGCTTCAGCGGTGGCTACAAGGACCTGTGTGGGGCTGTGGATCTCTCTCTGCCCAGCGGAAAAGAAGGGACTCTTACTGCTGTCTCCATGCGTCCGGGCATTGGGGGCTGTGGGGGAGACTCACTCAGTGTCTGCGGTCTGCTGGGTAGCGGGCGGGACGGCTCCACACCGCGCCGGTCATCTTCTCCTCGCCTGCACCGCTAAAGCGCCTGGCGGGACGGCGTGCTCGGCGTGGTGGAGCGGATAGTGGTGGAGCGGTTACAGGGAGAGCGCAAGGCTTCTGGCGAGCGGCGCGCACGCTATCACGTCATGACGCCTCCCATAAACACATAATTTCAAAAGAATACTTTGAAACAATGTTTTCACAAAATAACACACGTGGATAATATTTACAGTACTGTATATAAAACTAAAAACATTTACGTAATTATTTAAAAAATAAAAAATGATAGGTGGGCCATCCATGGGGGGGCCTGGGCGCCGCCCACCCCTCCGGACAGTCACAAAAAAAAAAATTCTGCTGTAATTGATGGGGACACATGCTACTGCAATTGGTGGTGACACATTCTGCTGCAACTTGGTGGGTCACATGCTGCTGCAATTTGGTGGGATGCATGCTGCTGCAACTTGGTGGGACACATTCTGCTGCAATTGATGGGGACACATTCTGCTGCAGTTGATGGGGACACATGTTGCTGCAATTGATGGTGACACATGCTGCTGCAATTGATGGTGGCACACAATGCTGCAATTTGGTGGTGACACATGCTGTTGCAATTTGCTGGGACATATGCTGCTGCAATTGATAGTGACACATGCTGCTGCAATTTGGTGGTGACACATGCTGCTGCAATTTGGTGGGACACATGCTGCTGCAATTTGGTGGTGACACATGCTGCTGCAACTTGTTGGGACACATGCTGCTGCAATGTGGTGGGATGCATGCTGCGGCAATTTGGTGGTGCCACATGCTGCTACAATTTGGTGGTAACACATGCTGCTGTAATTTGGTGGGACACATGCTGCTGCAATTGATGGTGACACATGCTGCTGCAATTGATGGTGACACACTCTGCTGCTATTGATGGGGACACATGCTGCTGCAACTTGGTGGGACGCATGCTGCTGCAACTTGGTGGGATGCATGCTGCTGCAATTTTGTGGGACGCATGCTGCTGCAATTTCGTGGGACGCATGCTGCTGCAATTGATGGTGACACATTCTGCTGCAATTGATGGTGACACATGCTGCTGCAATTGGTGGTGACACATTCTGCTGCAACTTGGTGGGACACATGCTGCTGCAATTTGGTGGGATGCATGCTGCTGCAATTGATGGGGACACATGCTGCTGCAATTGGTGGTCACGCATTCTGCTGCAACTTGGTGGGACACATGCTGCTGCAACTTGGTGGGACACATGCTGCTGCAATTTGGGGGTGATGCATGCTGCTGCAATTTGGTGGTGACACATGCTGCTGCAATTTGGTGGGACGCATGCTGCTGCAATTGATGGTGACACATTCTACTGCAATTGATGGGGACACATGCTGCTGCAATTAGTGGTGACACATTTTGCTGCAATTTGGTGGTGACACATGCTGCTGCAATTGATGTGGACACAAGCTACTGCTATTTGGTGGGACACATACTGCTGCAATTTGGTGGTGACACATGCTGCTGCAATTTGGTGGGATGCCTGCTGCTGCAATTTGGTGGTGCCACATGTTGCTGCAATTGATGGTGCCACATGCTGCTGCAATTTGGTGGGACACATGCTGTTGCAATTTGCTGGGACACATGCTGCTGCAATTTGATGGTGACACATGCTGCTGCAATTTGGTGGTGACACATTCTGCTGCAATTTGGTGGTGACACAGGCTGCTGCAATTTGGTGGGACACATGCTGCTGCAATTTGGTGGTGACACATGCTGCTGCAATTTGGTGGTGACACAGGCTGCTGCAACTTGGTGGGACACATGCTGCTGCAATTTGGTGGGATGCATGCTGCTGCAATTTGGTGGTGACACATGCTGCTGCAATTTGGTGGTGACACGTGCTGCTGCAATTTGGTGGGACGCATGCTGCTGCAATTGATGGTGACACATGCTGCTGCAATTGATGATGACACATTCTGTTGCAATTGATGTGGACACATGCTGCTGCAATTGGTGGTGACACATTCTGCTGCAATTTGGTGGTGACACATGCTGCTGCAATTGATGGTGACACAGGCTGCTGCTATTTGGTGGGACGCATACTGTTGAAATTTGCTGGTGACACATGCTGCTGCAATTTGGTGGGATGCCTGCTGCTGCAATTTGGTGGTGCCACATGTTGCTGAAAATGATGGTGCCATTTGCTGCTGCAATTTGGTGCTGACACATGCTGCTGCAATTTGGTGGTGAAACAGGCTGCTGCAATTTGGTGGGACACATGCTGCTGCAATTAATGGTGACACATGTTGCTGCAATTGATGGTGACACATGCTGCTGCAATTGATGGTGGCACACAATGCTGCAATTTGGTGGTGACACATGCTGTTGCAATTTGCTGGGACATATGCTGCTGCAATTGATGGTGACACATGCTGCTGCAATTTGGTGGTGACACATGCTGCTGCAATTTGGTGGGACACATGCTGCTGCAATTTGGTGGTGACACATGCTGCTGCAATGTGGTGGGATGCATGCTGCGGCAATTTGGTGGTGCCACACGCTGCTACAATTTGGTGGTAACACATGCTGCTGTAATTTGGTGGGCACATGCTGCTGCAATTGATGGTGACACATTCTGCTGTAATTGATGGGGACACATGCTGCTGCAATTTGGTGGTGACACATGCTGCTGCAATTTGGTGGTGACACATTCTGCTGCAATTTGGTGGTGACACAGGCTGCTGCAATTTGGTGGGACACATGCTGCTGCAATTGATGGTGACACATGCTGCTGCAATTGATGTTGACACAGGCTGCTGCATTTGGTGGGGCACAGGCTGCATTTTATGTTACACAGGCAGCATGTAAGGAGGGACTCCGCAGGGGACACCTGATGGCATCTGGTGGCAGGTGACATGGCTAGTGACACGCTTAGGGCTCCCACTGATTCTGCATTATGGTGAGTTTAATGATTTCATTTTATATTACAATGTTATAATAGAAATAATGTGCTTCAATCATCCTGACACCATAACAACCATGGTGCCGGGATGATGGAAGTGCTAACACCAGGTGTTTGGAATATCTTTATCTGCTGATTGTTGAACTTTCTAGAATACATATATTTCTATTGTTGTGTAGGATCTGGGCCTGCTATCCCTCCATCCCTCTCTCCCTCTCCCTCCATCCCTCATACATCTCAGACACTAACCACACCACCTTAGAGCCACGCCCACTATTTCACTGAAACCCTGCCCATTTTCACCAAGTGGGAGGGGTCAAAAAGGAAGGACGGGGTCTGGCGCCCTCCATCCTAAAACTTCCAGCCGACACTGAAATTATGACTGTAGGCAAATCCAGTGTATAGAGTTTAGATTACAATTTTCAAAAAAAGAGCACACTTCACTATACCTGTGAATGTTTGTGTATTTTTAAATGATTGTTAATGTGTGCTCCATAATGTAGAGAAAAAAAATTAACCCATATTTTGGAGAATTGCTGCAAAATAAAATATATGTAAAAAGAGAGAAAGAATTTAGAGATTAACAACATTCTTTTAGGAAATAGTTTGTACTGCAGTCACTGTACTATTCAGTGTAAAGAAGAGTATTTTCATAAATACATTCCTGGCCAATTGATACAGATAATTGTATTTCATATTGAGTTTGAAATTGTACTGCCTTTATGTATTATTTTTAACAGGATACAGGTAAAATTTCAGAAATTATTGGAATGCATGGTTTCTGAAATAATGTAAAACTAAAGGCCAGTGTTAATTATTACAATATTTCTACTACTACTTAATCAAGTTCCATACTATTTTGTCACATCTGAAATTGTTTAAATGAAGTGAGATCAGTAAGTATAGATGTATATATTTTATTATTTCTAATAATAATAAAGTATGCTTGTAAGGAAAATTTTACTTTTGTACCAAAAAGTGATATAACACTAATTACCTGTTTATAATTTCTTGTTTATAAACTTAAAATTGTATTACAATCTGTATTCAGCTAAGGTTTTCTAAAAGTGCAGAACAATTCAAATGTTTCTTCTTTGTCACCATGGCAAACATAGAAATTCAGGAGCAGTTCTCTACTTGTTTCTGTATGACCATAAAGATATAATTTCTTGTGATTAATCTCTGATTTCCCAGCAGATTCTCTGTTGTTACAACACTAGGGTTCTCTTTTAAATCATTTGTTGTGCCAATGTATTGGCATTTATGTAGAAGATCCTAAATATTTCCCTTGCACATGTTTGTAATATGTGAACATTTTTATTTGCTGATATTTAAGTTGTCTTTTGTTGGGCACATGTATCATTTTCTAATAGTCTAAATACATTCAACCCTAAAAGAAAATAGAGAAAATAGCATTGAACAAAAGAGAAAAACGCATACAAATTCCCTAAGAACATTCAAACAAAAGAAAAAATACCATAAGAACATTTTGCTCTATTTGTACAACCACCCGATTTATATATTGTGTGAAATATCCCTAAAACATAAAAGCAAATACTGGTTAATTTGCATAGGATAAATGTACATGCATATTTGCTGGATGAATAGCTTTGCATTTTTTTATTGAAAGACCCATATCACTTACAGTACATCATTAAAGTTATTGTAAAGGGATTAAAAAAAACAAAAAACAAACATATTATACATACCTGCTCTGTGCAATGGTTTTGCCCCAATTCTTCTCCTCTTGGGTTCCCTGCTTTAGCCCCTCCCCGATCCAGAGTTCTCCCATAGCAAGCCGCTTGCTATGGGGGCACATATATGGACTTGATCCTAAGTCATGCTCTGTGTCTAGAAACACAGAGCGGGGCTTGGCTCCCCTCCCCCCCCCCGCTCTCACCTTACATGCTGTGAGCCAATGGCTCTTGCTGCTGCCTCCATGGCCAGTGAGAAGAGAGAGAGGAGAGAGTCACCGCTCTTGGGCGCAGTGCTGGATTGAGATTGGACTCAGGTATACATAAGAGAGCTGAGGGGGAGCTGCAAACAGAATGTTTTTTACCTTAATGCAGAGAATGCATTGCCACCACACCTCCCACTGCAAGTTAATAGTTCAATAGGTATGATGTACTGTGCGACTAATCAGTTCAGATTCAGAGGAGGTGTGGGCTTAAGCACTTAACAACATAAACCCATCTGTGGATGCGAACTTGACTGAAGTTAAGAGAGGTAGTGGTAAAGAGGCTTGGATAACAATGTGTAGAATTTGAAGAGTTTGAGAGGAAGGCTGTTCTGTGCTAGGCAGGCTGTACAGTGCAGTTCTTTTTTAGAGTGGAAGTACAGGTAAGTATAACCTGCAACCTATCACT
This sequence comes from Lithobates sylvaticus, assembly GCA_028564925.1. Lineage (NCBI taxonomy): Eukaryota > Metazoa > Chordata > Amphibia > Anura > Ranidae > Lithobates > Lithobates sylvaticus. Next base: position 284,858,556 of record CM053028.1, on the reverse strand, counting down.
GAAGCAATGTAAAAAAAAAGATAGAATTTGAAGAGTTTGAGAGGAAGGCTGTTCTGTGCTAGGCAGGCTGTACAGTGCAGTTCTTTTTTAGAGTGGAAGTACAGGTAAGTATAACCTGCAACCTATCACTGAAGCAATGGCAGAGAAGAATGTGATTTAAGCTATGGTAAAAAAAGATCAGTATTTATCCGCTTGCCAAAATCAATACGTACAATGCTGTGAAAAAGTATTTGCCCCCTTTCTGTGTATTTTTTTTGCATATTTGTCACACGTAAATGACTCAGATCAACAAACATATTTTATTATTAACCACTTGACCACTGGGCAGTTAAACCCCCTTCCTAACCAGACCAATTTTCAGCTTTCGGTGCTCTCACACTTTGAATGACAATTACTCCGTCATGCAACACTGTACCCAAATGAATTTTGTGTCCTTTTTTTCACACAAACAGAGCTTTCTTTTGGTGGTATTTAATCACCGCTGGGTTTTTTGCGCTATAAATCAAAAAATACTGAAAATTCGGTAAAAAAAAAAAAAAAAAAAAATTCTTTGTTTCTATTAAAAATTATTGGCAGAGTATTGGCAGAGTATTGGCAGAGTATTGGCAGAGTTGGTAGAGTATTGCACAGTGGTTGCAGAGCATTGCAGTGGTGGCAGAGCATTGCACAGTGGTGGCAGAGCATTGCACAGTGGTGGCAGAGCATTGCACATTGGTTGGTTGCAGAGCATTGCACAGTGGTGGCAGAGCATTGCACAGTGGTTGGTTGCAGAGCATTGCACAGTGGTTGGTTGAAGAGCATTGCACAGTGGTGGCAGAGCATTGCACAGTGGTGGCAGAGCATTGCACATTGGTTGGTTGCAGAGCATTGCACAGCGGTGGCAGAGCATTGCACAGTGGTGGCAGTGTATTGACCAGCGCTGTGGGCACTACACATCCAGCCCACAGCGCTGGTCCCGTCTCTCCCCCTCTCCGCTTCTCTCCTCTCTGTACCGATTGGTACAGAGAGGGGAGGGAGGAACCGGCGTCATGACGTGACGCCGGTTTGTGTACATGTGATCGCTCCGTCATTTGACGGAGCGATCACGTGGTAAACGGCCGCTATCAGCGGCTGTTTACCATGATCCGTGATGCGCCGGGTCCTCGGGACCCGGCGGTCATGGATGTTCCCGAGTGCGCGCCCCAGGGGGTGCGCGGGACCAAGTTTCTGGGAGGACGTCCGTAGAACGTCCACTCAGGGAAACCCAACCGCGCTGTAGACGTCTTTCGACTATAGCGCGGTCGGCATGTGGTTAAACAAAGATAACCCGAGTAAATACAAGATACAGTTTTTAAATGATGGTTTAATTTATTCAGGCAAAAAAGCTGTCCAAACCTGCCTGGCTTTATGTGAAAAAGCACTTGCCCCTTATACCTAATAACTGGTTGTGCCACCCTTGGCGGCAACAACTGCAATTAAGCATTTGCGATAACTAGGGATGGGCCCGGTGTTCAATTCGAACCCACGTTCGTGCTCGGATAAGGGTCTGGTATGGATTTTGAGGGGGACCCCACGCCATTTTTTTTTGCCCGGGGTTCCCCTTAAAATCCATCCCAGACCTGGTATGGATTTTGAGGGGGACCTTACGCCATTTTATTAATTTTTTTTGGCAGGGGTTCCCCTTAATATCCATAGCAGACCTGAAGGGCCTGGTAATTGAATTTGGGGGGACCCCCACGCTTTTTTTTTTTGTTTTTTGTTTTTTTATCAATGACTTTTTTTTTATCAATGACTTTCAATGAATGACTGTTCTCTGTATTACGGGAGCCGACAATTCATTAGCTGCGAGTGATTTTAAATAGCTTTTTTTCCTGCAAAAATGACACTTTGTGCAGGGACAGTTCTAAGCACAGGAAACATGCGCCCCTTCACAGGCATACTATAGACACCCCTCAGGTACGAAATTTAAAGGAATATTACACTTTTATTGTTTCACTTTAAGCATTATTAAAATCACTGCTCCTGAAAAAACGTTTTTTTTTTTTAAAAATTGCATTGATACATGTCCCCTGGGGCAGGACCCAGGTCCCCAAACACTTTTTATGACAATAACATGCATATTAGCCTTTAAAATTTGCATCCATTGTAACTAATAGGGTTCTTATGTTCGCACGGACTTTAGCTCAGTTTGCGGGTCCTGGTGCGAACCGAACCCGGGGGTGTTCGGCTCATCCCTAGCGATAACTGGCAATGAGTCTTTCACATTGCTGGGTAGAAATTTTGGACCACTCTTTTTTGCAGAATTGTTTTAATTGATCCACATTAGAGGATTTTCCAGAATGAACGGCCTGTGTTAAGTCATGATACAGCATCTCAATTTGATTTAAGTCTGGGCTTTGACTAGGCCACTCCAAAACCTAAATTTTGCTTTGTTTGAACCATTTTGGAGGTGGACTTGCTGTTGTGTTTTAGATCATTGTCCTGCTGCATAACCCAAGTGCACTTGAGCTTGAGGTCACAAACTGATATTTTCTTTTAGGATTTTCTGGTAGAGCTTAGAATTCATGGTTCCATCAATTATGGTAAGTTGGCCAAGTCCTGGTATGATGACTGTTGGTATGATGTTCTTGTTATGAAATGCTGTATTAGTTTTATGCCAGATATAATGGGATGCACACCTTCCAAAAAGTTAAATTTTTGTTTCATCAGTCAACAGAATATTTGCCTAAAAGTCTTGGGAATAATCAAGATGTTTTTTGGTAAATGTGAGATGAGCCTTTGTGTTCTTTTTGGTCAGCAGTGGCTTTGGCCTTGGAACCCATGGATGCCATTTTTGCCCAGTCTCTTTCTTATTGTTGAATCATGAACAGTGATCTTACCTGAGGCAAGTGAGGCCTACAGTTCTTTATATGTTGTTCTGGGTTCTTTTATGACCTTTTGCATGAGTCGTCGTCATGCTCTTGGAGTAATTTTTGTAGGCCGGCCACTCCTGGGAAGGTTCACCACTGTTCCAAGTTATCTTCATTTGTGGATAATGGCTCTCCCTGTGGTTCACTGGAGTTCCACTGGGTTCAATAGGGGATAGATTTATTGCATTATTATTTTTACGAGTAATGGCGGCGATCTGCGATTTTTTTTTCGTGACTGCGACATTGCGGCGGACACTTTTGACACATTTTTGGGACCATTCACATTTACACAGCGATCGTTGCTATAAAATTGCAGTGATTACTGTGTAAATGTGACTGGCAGGGAAGGGGTTAACACTAGGGGGCGCTGCAGGGGTTAATATGTTCCCTAAGGTAGTGATTCTAACTGTGGGGGGAGGGGACTCACAAGGGGAGGAGACCGATCGGTGTTCCTCCGTACTGGGAACACATGATCGGTCTCCTCTCCACTGACAGGATGTGGAGCTGTGTGTTTACACACACAGCTCCACTGTCCCGCACGGTCCCGCTGTTTTCACGGGCAATCGCGGGTGCCGGCGGACATCGCGGTCGCCGGGCACGCGCACTGGGTCCCGAGCGACGCCGCGGGTACGCATGCACGCTGCCGGCGGCGCACGCGCGTCCCCTAGGCGGCCGGGAATGGTAAAAATAAGAAAAAAGGAATTTCTGGAGCCAGGAACTCTGGACCAGAAAAAGAAAAGAAAAAGGAAAGCAGCTACTTTGTGGAGACATTAACTGATCGATTCAAAATGCTTGATTAAGTAAAGGTTTTTTATTATTATTTAAACACTCACAGGTGTGCTTCCCATAAAAGACTGAGACAGATCAACATCAAATAGTCATTATAATCACAATTACTAACGATTACCGACAACACAAAATGGTATGGTAGGACGTCATATGATGCCCACCCAGGATGGGAGATCCCACTTGTGGGCGTCATATGACTATGGCCGGGAAATGAAGTGGTTAATTCATTAAAGTGTATTTTTTTCCAAAAAAACTGCTTTAAAAAACCGGTGTGCAAATACCGTGTAACATAAAAAATTGCAAAGATCACCATTTTATTCATTTGGGTCTCTGCTAAAAGAAAATATATAATGTTTGGGAGTTATAGGTATTTTTTTGGGCAAAAAATACTGATTTAAATTTGTAAACAAAAAGTGCCAGAAAAGGCTTGGTCTTCAAGTGGTTATGGTATATTGACCTAGGTTTCCCTATGTACCATATTTTACTAACCTGGCAGTATTTTTTTTTTTTTCATAATACTTAGCAACCTTAATTGGAGTATAACTGCAGCTGTAACTCTGATAGGATAAGGAAAGCTAGGAAAAAAATATACTCCATTGAAATTGATGACTTTTTCAACGTATCTGGTTAAGGAAATGTTGGGTCATCTTTAAACTGCTGCCTACAGATACAGTTGATATACTTAAACCATACCAAAAAATTGCAACAAAGAAGGGAAGATGTTGAGAGAAAAACAAAAAAACAAAAACAAATGGTCTAACACTTACATGTCAGCTAATCTTACATGATGGCCCAGCTGCTAAAAGAAAGATGGGTGGTGTCCAATATAATTTCACAGCTGGGCCATCATATATTCCATGAACTGACATGTAAGTTTTAGACCCTTTGTTTTTTTTTCTCTAAAGATCTTCCCTTCTTTGTTCTACATAGGGAATCCTCATTAACACACCATCCTTTACCATCTACATTCATAGATATCTTTGACATTACACCCCTGACGAGAGGACAGATCCTCGAAACGCGTAGAGTTCATTTATGTCAAAACAGTCTGATTTTTTGCTACTTATATTTATCATGTACCTGCTCACAAATGTCATTATGTATCCATACTTTCTGAAATTATTTTATTATTATATGAATGTCAGCTTTTTATGGAATTTGTTTCAATAATCGCATCATGTATTTGGAGAATATTTTTTTCTGTTTGTATAATAAATCAATTTCTATTTCATCTATTTTTTTGTACCATTACTTCATAAGTGACTGGCCTCACACAAAGTCCCATGCAGGGGCGGATCCAAAAATATCACACTTACTGACATGATTTGATTGTCAGTCACTTGCAGGCTGCAGCGCTGCTATGAAAAATCAAAAAAGCTGTGCTAAACCACTATGAAAAGTAAAATGAATGGGGAACGTCATGAGTGTCCACCCAAGTACCAATAGTAGAAAGATATTTGCCAGCACACCATGGAGCGACACAAATAGCGTCCAAAAGGAGTGGTTTATTGCATGATCACAATATGGGAATAGTGCAACGTTTCGGAGCCGCGCAGGGCCCCTTCGTCAGGCATGCGCCTGACGAAGGGGCCCTGCGCGGCTCCGAAACGTTGCACTATTCCCATATTGTGATCATGCAATAAACCACTCCTTTTGGACGCTATTTGTGTCGCTCCATGGTGTGCTGGCAAACATCTTTCTACTGTGATTTGAACCAGTATCCAGCTGGTTGTTGCTACAGCACCCAAAACTGTGAGCATTTCCAGGAACGTGTGCGATTGGAAAATGAAGTACCACCCAAATACCAAATCACATCCACCACTTAGCAATTAATCATGGCAAAAATCACGGACACAAGACGCAACTGATTCCACTTGATTGTAAGTGTGTTATTTATTTTAAATATTTTAATAAAAATCTATGGTACTACACTATGGAAGCTCCCATTCTTTTCTATATGGTCCATACTTGTCTATGGGATCTGTGACGTATGAGTTCCGGAAGAGGATATACCACCCCACTAAAAGGGATTCGGGATTAAGGATATCAACTGCACTATACGAGAGGTTCTGGATACAGCACTTTTTCTACACGCTTCCTGTGATCCTCTGTGACGGGGTCATAGACTTCTGGTAAGAAGTGAATTCACACAGCTTGGTGGTGGTCAGCATAACTTATATATCATTGAACACCTCAATTTTCATATTGATGGATTTTTGAGTTGATTTGGACATTTCGTTTTGATTGCACTGGTGTACTTTATTGATATCATCAGTATTTGGACTCGATTTATTGATTTATGTTTCCTATTTTTCATTTATAATCATCACCATTATTCATTTTTATTATTTTAACAGTCACTGTTAATATCATATTCACATGTTTTTTGTTTCACACACCTATGTATGGACTTCATGTCCATTTTCCTATATGAAGGGTATCACTGAGAGGAGCTCTTTAAGTGGTGGACGTGATTTGGTATTTGGGTGGACACTCATCACGTTCCCCATTCATTTTATTTTTCATAGTGGTTTAGCGCAGCTTTTTTGATTTTTCATTTGCTTTTCGCTGTTATTATGTAACACAGTATCGTTGCTGCTACCTAGTGGTCCTCAAACAGACCAGATTTATTCAGGTGTATCTACACTTGTTTGTTTTATACCTTAGCACAGTTTCTCTCCCCATATTTTCCATTGCAGCGCTGCTATGCCCGAGTCTCTCTCTCTGTCTCATCAGCTGATGAGCGGCGCAGAGAGAGAGACTCTAGTGTGTTACATGGTTCCAGGTGGCAAGTGACAATCTGCAACGTGTGGCAGGTGCCGTGGCAAGTGACAGTCCGCAACGTGTCGCAGGTGGCATGGCAAGTGACAATCCACATTTGGTGGCAGGTGACACACTTGGGGCTCTCACTGATTCTGCATTATGGTGAATTGAACCATTTCATTTTATATAACAATGTAATAATAGAAATAATGAGCTTCAATCATCCTGACACCATATAAACCATAGTGCCGGGATGATTGAAGTGCTAACACCAGCCATTTCCCCGATAAATTGCCTACAAAAAAACATATTTTCTGGCAGTGCCCCTCCCGAGACTAGACTCTTGATCGCCCCTGGTCCCATGACCATAGTTCTTTGCATACATATGTATATTAGGGATGGAGGCCTGTCACTGTGGTTGTGTCAAATCATATCTTTCTTGCACAATTCTCTAAAGTCCTGATGGATTCTTCTGTTGTCTTGGCGTGGTAAAGAGGTTACCCAAATTGGGGGTTGGGTGGGGTGTTGTCTGCAATATGGGATTTGCACCAAGTTCTAGGAAATCCAGTTTGACTAAAATATCTTTTCCTTCTTGGACTGAGGTTCCTGTATAAGTAGAGTAATTATGAGGTACAATCAGCTTAAAAGGGAAACCTCATCTATAATGAATTCATACCAAGAACAACGCAGTAGGGATTTCTTAATTGTATGCCTCCTGGCTAGAGAGTTATGCCTCATACACACGAGCGGAATGTCCGACAGAAAAAGTCAGACGGAATCTTTTCATTGTACATTCCAATCGTGTGTGTGCCTCATCTGACTTTTTTTCTGACAGACCTAGAAAGAGAACATGTTCTAAATATTTCCGATGGAACCAATTCCTATCGGGAAAACCGCTCGTCTGTATGCTGTTCCGACGGACCAAAAACGACACATGCTCTGAAGCAAGTACGAGACGGCAGCTATTGAACTTCCTTTTTCTAGTCCCGTCGTACGTGCTGTATGTCACCGCGTTCTTGACAAACAGACTTTGGTGTGATCATGTGTACGCAAGACAGTTTTAGCAGAACTCCGTCTGAACTCCGTCGGAAAAACCTTCAGAGTTTATTCCGACAGGAAAACCGGTCGTGTGTACGCAGGATTATGGTATGACATCCGGGTAAAGTCAAAGCTTAAAGTGGTTGTAAAGGCTAAATGTTTCTTTTTTTTTTTTGCCCTAATGCATTCTCTGCATTAGGGAAAAAAAACCTATGTTCAGCTCAGCTCCCTCCCAGCCCCACTAAATGCGAGCCTGATATTAAAACAGCTCTGTGCCTCTATGTCAGTGGCTCCTGCTGCTGTCTTTGAGCCTGTGAGGAGAAAGAGTAGGGCTTCTGCACTTTCTCCTCACAGACTCAAAGAAAGCAGCAGGAGCCATTGACATGGTACATGTACAATAGTCATGAGAACCTCATTCGATTGCTGATTATGAGCAACTCTAAACAGTGCTGGGAGAGTTGTTCCATCATGTTATATCCAAGTATTAAAGTTGTATAGGTTACAGCAGGGGTCAGCAACCTTTTTCCACTTAGGGGCCAGATTCAATGTATGTGAATGCATGGAGGGTCACATTCACCTGCTATTAAATGAAGATCATAATCTGGACCCCTTTACATTACACAGCCCTGCACCTCTGGACTCCTTTACATTACACAGCCCCCATACCTCTGGACCCCTTTACATTATACAGCCCCCCCCGCATATTACACAGCCCCCCTGCACATCACACAGTCCCTCCTACCCAGCCCCGCCATGTTATCATGTTATGCTAACTTTGCACACACTCGTGGAATAGCAACAAACTTCAGTTCTTTAAAATCTCTATAGGCGACGCTTTAAACATTTCTACAGGTTACCAGTTTAGATTTACAGAGGAGGTCTTGTACTGGAATTATTGCTCTCACTCTAACGATTGCCACGATACCTCACATGTGTGTTTTGAACGCTGTTTACATTTGCGGTCGTGACTTATGTATGTGTTCGCTTCTGTGCACGAGCATGGACCGATGGGGCATTTTTTTTCCTATTTATTTTTTATTTTTAAACTGTCCCTTTAAAAAAAAATTCTGATTACTTTTATTGCTGTCAGAAGGAATCTAAACATCCCTTGTGACAGCAATAGGCAGTGACCGGTACTCTTTATGGAGGGATCTGGGGTCTATAAGACCCCAAATCTCTTCTTTGCACTTTAAAGCATTCAAAACACCAAGTTTGGCTGTTTTGTATACTGTCATTTTTCAAAATGTGGCGCCTTTAAGTTTTCTGTAAACTAGTGATGTCATGACATTGCTTCCAGGTTACTAGATCCGAGACCCGATCAAAGCCGATTCCGGCTTCAATTGGGTCTCTGGCCAGCCAGTGGATGTTCCGGCTGGTCGCTCGGGCCTTCCTGGGTCTGGGCGAGCCACGCAAGGTGGTGGGAGGGGGGGGGACGTGCCCTCCCACTGCTTGGGATAACAGCCAAGTGGCTTCTTAGCAGCATCGGTTGTTATGCCAAGAAAGCCCACTGGGGTTAAAATGTCCACGGGCCGGGTGCAAATGAATTCATCATGTGCACTGATGGGCCAGACATTTAGCGGCGGCATGCCGTAGGTTGGCGACCCCTGGGTTACAGTGATCTGTTCTGGCAAATGGAGAGTTTTAAAGCGGAAGTAAACCCATCGATTTAACAGTCTAAAAAAAAAAGGCATGCCGTGAATGCTAACTGCACATTGGCTGTGCTCTCAACCAAACAGTCAAACCATCCAATGGCTGGTGTCATAACGGATCACATGTGCAGCACTGTGGCAGTTGAAGATTAAACAGAGGCAAAGATGGCAGCTTCCTTGGCTGAAAACGATAAGGGGGTTTTAAGATTGCCCATCTAGATTTAGCTGTATCATAGAAGCAGGTAGTAGCACAGGAATCTAATTCAAATTTGGCCCAGAAACCACTTTCTGCTGCAATATATTTAATGTCCACTGCCTGATCCTTTATTTACCTGCCTGTATAATATTTGTATGTACATCTTTGTAAATAATGACATATATTGAAAAAAAAAAAAAGCATTAATAAACAAATAGCATTGGGCAATAAATAGATAATGCATGTGCATTTTAATTTTCTAAAACTTTTTCATAAAATGTGTATTAATTGCTGTTTAACAGTGATGTTCTATTGTGCCAATTTTATTTCTCTTACAATTTGGGAGCATTAGTAAAAAGATAAAAAGAAATGCTGCTGATTGATGCATAGTTGCCTCACTGAAAAGCTGGCAACACTATTTGAAATATTTCTCTTACATAGTTTTATACTAAATGTTGTCAAGCAGGAAAGACCATAAAAGCATAAAATGTTCCCTTTTCTGGAAATGTGTCACCAGTGTAGCTATGCAGACTCTCAGTGACTTACAGTTTTTAATTTCTGCAGATGGTTTATGAGTCTTCTGGAAACGCAATTCTTCTTAACAGTAGAAACAGCCATTTGCAGCTGTTCTTACAATGTCACATTGTCATTCTGAAAGTGCATTTTGATATATACCGTCTGTAACATCATATAAGGAGATGTCTCAATTAGAAACAAGTCAATGCAGCATCAATTGCATGTCCTAAACAGAAAACCCTTTAAAGTGCTGAGTGTATTTATTAAATGTGTTTGCTATTGAAAAAAAGGAATGTGCAAGAGGGAGAATTAGAATAGTATGGCATTTCTAAATGCACCTTACTGCTTTTTTCCCCATTATTGGATGTTAACTATGCATATTTACATGTATAGTTCCATGTGCGTAATTGCCTGCACCGAATCAATACCTCAGTACCATGCAATCCAGTGCAATGAGTTTTTGAAAAGTGGTTCATGCAATACTTTTGGTGTGAGTCCAGGGTGATTTTAGCCCATTTAAATTAATAGGCAGAAAATCTCACCACACTGAATCGCACAGCAATTGCACAGGAACATAGAGCATTCCTGTGCCATTTAGGTGTGAACCAGCCCTAAGAAGGGCAGAAGGAGAATAGTGAAATCCAAGTGCACATGTTTGCATGATGTTCAATCATTTTTCTTGGTAATGGAACTTTAGCACATTAAGTGGCTGTTATGGGCACAGTGGCAATGAGGGCAATGACTAGGGATGAACCGATGTTGAGGGCATGTGGCCTGGTACGGTTCAGGAGGGGGGGTGCTCACTCATCCCATCCTCTTTTCCTGTGGCCTGCCAGGTTGCATGCTCGGATAAGGGATTGGTATGGATTTTGAGGGGGACCCCCACGCCTTTTTTTTTTATTAAATGTTGGCGTGGGGTTCCCCTTAATATTCATACCAGACCTGAAGGGCCTGGTATGGAATTTGGGGGGACCCCCACGCAATTATTTTTTTTAATTTTGGTTCGGGTTCCCCTTAATATTCATACCAGACCCAAAGGGACTGGTAATGGACTGGGGGGATCCCATGCCATTTTTTTCAATGACTTCTTTTATCTGTATTGCCGGGACCGACAATTCATTATAGCCGTGAGTAGTTTTAAATTCCTTTTTTTCCTTTAGAAATGTTATTTTGTGCAGGGACTGTTCAAAACATGGGAAACATGCACCACTTTACAGGCATACTATAGACACCCCCCAGGTACGAAATTTAAAAGAATATTTCACTTTTATTGTTTCACTTTAAGCATTATAAAAAACCATGCTCCCAAAAACAATTTAGTTTTTAAAACTTTTTTTTGCATTGATACATGGCCCCTGGGGCAGGACCCAGGTCCCCAAACACTTTTTATGACAATAACTTGCATATAAGCCATTAAAATGAGCACTTTTGATTATTCATGTTCGTGTCTCATAGACTTTAATGATGTTCGCGTGTTCAAACTAATTTTTTGCCTGTTCGCATGTTCTGCTGCGAACCGAACCGGAGGGTGTTCGGCTCATCCCTAGCAATGACCATATTTACCATATGTACAGTATATATCTGCATATAATTTGTTTCTAGTATACAGTATCCACTGGAACAAACAAGCAAGGAAACGCTGCTCCAGGTAGGTCCACTTTTGGAGGAAAAGTGACGGTGCAGCGCTAATAACAATTTGAAATATAAATGGGTGATCTAAAGTGCATAGACGCCCTATGAATCAAACAGACTTGTCAATGATTCTTCACCAAAAATAGTAGAGCCCGGTTGGATATAGGCGTTGATACAATTGGATAAAATAATCTTCTCACAAGGACCACCAGTCAACAAGAAAGGAAGCTCCAAGATATATAAAACGTCATCATGTGGTTCCAAACATATAGGGCCAAAAAGGAATAAAAAATGCACATAGCATGAATCTGCATAACACAAAATGTATTGAAAATGAAAGATTTACACTCACATTTTGGAAGAGGTAAAACAAGCGTTTGTTAATCGATAAAATGATGCAATGGGAACAGCAGGCTCGACCCTGCAAGTGGGTCGAGCCTGCTGTTCCCATTGCGTCATTTTATTTAATGCCTATTTAATGCCTATATAAACCCCTATATCCAGCCGGGCTCTACTATTTTTGGTGAAGAATCACAGACAAGTCTGTTTGATTCATAGGGCGTATGTCCTACTGAATCCATACATTCCGGTAAGCCTCAGTGTTATTGGTGGTGGTGCTCCATCTCCCCTTTTCATGCACATTCAGCAGTGGCTTGAAAATTAACATTTGGGGTGTCAAGATACATATGTTTTGGACATTTCCATTTCATCAAACACCTTTTCTCACTCAGTGGACTTTTTCCTTTATTAATTTTTTCGATTATCGCTTTTGAGTTTATAATAAGTTGTTTACTGTATTTTATGTGTATGGTATTTATTGGTTTAATCACCTGATATCACTGCATTTCTATGTATGGTATACATTGGTTTACTCTCCTAATATCATTATTTAAATACTTCACATGTATACTGTTAGTTTGATATCTTCACAATTATTCTAACTTTGATACATTTAGATGTGTATCAGGTTATCTATGCACTTTAGATCACCCATTTATATTTCAAATTGTTATTAGCGCTGCACCATCACTTTTCCATTTTTACTCTTTGCAATTGTCATTTGCGTGCTGGCAGCCCCCCCCCTTTTTTTTTTGGACAGCACGGTATTTAGCACATTTTTTTCAAGGTCCACTTACAGAACCCACCCCGCACACCTTCCAATTGGGTGCCGACCCAGCTCACAGGTTGCCTTAGGAACAACAGAAGACATCTGGATGGCCGCACTCCAATTTAATCCACTTTATTGTGTAAATGAAGACATATACAGTACAGCAGGTTGTCATTGACACAAAGGTGCATAATAAGGTTGAAGTGTTTCACGCTATCTGCTCTTAGTCATAAACTACTAGGCTAGATTACATGTTGGTCTTTTTTATACTACTTATACAGCTGTTGTTAATTGACTTGTAATCAGCCCACTCCCTGGAGTCTATGAGCCAGCTTAAATGAAACTCTGGCTCAATATCCACCAATCACAGAACACACATCACTTATATACAAGCCCTGCTCCTGATTCAATCTCAGTATAGCTTAGAATTGGATATTTAACCCACAAAAATAATATTAAAAGGAAGAAATCTACACATCTACAAGACATTTACAAAGATTTACAAAAATAGTCACAACATTAAAAACAACTAGCAAAAAGACAGATACATGCCCCATCCAAGCATTAAGACAGTTCTTGCTGCCAAAGATATTTATATAGGCTGCAATTGATTAAAAACTAAGGACACCCAGTCAGAGAACAAAGAGAAGAGAAAAACTGAAAAAAGAAAAGGTAACAAACCCCCTCTTCCTTTCCAAATGGAGGGAATCAGTCCGCAAAGCAAACATATTTATTAAACAAAAATGGTAAAATCCCATTATTAACTTAAACCATTAGGAACAGAGTTACGCAAATGGACAATCCAAAAAACCTCACGCTCACACAGCAGTCTGAACACATCATCCCCCCTGAGTGTTTCCTGAGTCTCTCAATTCCCTGTACGCATAAGGTTGTGTGATCACCTCCATGTTGACCAGTGAAATGGTTAGCTACATATGTAGAATGTTTTTTTCTGTATTTAATATGCATGGTCATGGAGGCGATCATGCAGCCTCCTGGTTGTGGTGCCACATACTGTATGATAAGGTACACTAAATACTCGGTGTTGCAATTAATAAAATGTAAATAAATGTAAAATGTTTAAAATGTTTGTTGTATACACCTTTCCACAAACTGTGGATGTAAATGTTTCACCCCTACCCAATTGAGGGCAGCAAGGGCACTCTCCTGGACCACACTGGTAATTGCCTTTAAAGCTTAACCAGGTATCACCCCATGTGCTGTGAGAAGAAAAATAAGGACTTGAATTGGGCTGCATTTGTAGAGTAAGTGTCATACTTTCTTGCCTTTGGCAACTAAGGACAATCTTTGCCTTGCCCTGATTTTCTTTATATCTGTACAGCACTTACAGTGCTTTTTAAGTAATGTGTTTGTTTCAAAGTAAGTTATTACTTTTTGTATATTCATGGATAATATTTCCGTGCATTGAATGTGATTCTTATTTGTTATCTTTCTGTAGATAGTGATACATTATCCCTGATGAAGATTCTAATTATTATGACCTATTGAAATGCGTTGATCAAAGTATCACTGTATCTCTTCTCACAATATATAATGTTTTTAAAAAATATTTGTGTGTAATATGTTTGAGATTTTTATGGGCAGTGTTTCTATTTACACAACAAATTTATATATTTTTTCAATTATTTTCTTTATTGCCTCAAAAATCCCACCCATAGAGGTTTTTCTCACACTATGTGAGAAGAAACGTAGGGGCATGTCGAGAAACTACCCTAGCTCCACCTGAAAGAATTTAAGCATGTTGTTTACATTGTCACTATGTAATATCGGAAGGTGACATTGTATTATATTTCTTATGTTCCTAAACTCCACGCCAAAAGCTGTTGGGAAGACCAGTGGCCCACTCAGTGTCATGCCCTGTATTTTATTCCTCTGCAAACTATCACTTTCCATTCTTCTGGCTATACCTGCAGCTCTCTTCACAATCGTACCTGGGTATCCCTGCTGCTGCAAATTATCACTCATCTGGGTCAGTCTCAAAATCCTCGTCCCTGCTCCATATCCTTCGCAGCCTCAAGAACCGACCCACACAAATGCTCTGAACTTTAAGGCCGGGACAACCGAAATCAGCCCTCAAAAATCTGTTGCCCAACAATGGTTTTCTATAAAGGTTGCTAACTATATGTCCACAATGACTGCTCAAAACAATATCTAAGAAGCTGATTGTATCCCCATTTATCTGTTCTGTGTTATGAGATTTAACTGGTTGTCATTCAAATACTGTATGACAAAAAAATCTTCAAGTGTCCCCAGTTCTCCAGAACAGTTGAATATAAAGTCATAAATATACCACCAAAAAACCTGATGTGAGGGCAGAATGGGTTTTGAGATCTAAATATTATCACCCTCTACCTTCAACCCAAACTGTAAATAGGTTGGCGAGAGAGGGCAAAAATCTGGCACCCATCACTGCCCCACACTTTTGGAGGTAGAATTCTCCATCAAACAAAAAGTAGTTATGGGTGAGGAGATATTAAAGACATTCAAGAATAAATTCCATTTTGTATCCAGGAGTACTGTCAGAGCGGTACTTACCGAGGCCGAGATGCCGAGAGCGGTTCACCCTTGCGACCCGGCGCAGGAAGCCCCTGGAGATGGAACAGGGAGCGAACGGCACCAGGAGGCACAGGCCACCTCCGATATGTAAGCAGGAACTGACGGGGCACCTGGAGGTGATGGGGACCTGGCCCGTGTGGCCGGCAGATGGCAGGGTAAGGAGGCAAGGACCAAACGCCCGGCTGGGGTGCTGACACTGGGGAATCTGGTAGCGATCAGGTGGACTAGCCAGAGGGTCAAACACAGGAGATTATCAAGGAAGTCCGTAAGGCAAGCCAGGGGGTCAAACACAGGAGATTATCAAGGAAGTCCGTAAGGCAAGCCAGGGGGTCAAACACAGGAGATTATCAAGGAAGTCCGTAGGCAAGCCAGGGGGTCAAACACAGGAGATTATCCAGGAAGTCCGTAGGGCAAGCCAGGGGGTCAAACACAGGAGATTATCAAGAGAAGTCAGGCAGTCCGGGTTGGCAACAGTAAGTTCAAGTCAGGGATCTTTCAGAAACACAGGACGCACAGGCACTTAGCTGGAGAGACAGACCAGCAAGGTGCCTGTGCGTCAGGGCGCTTTAAATAGGCGCCCGAGTGACGCTAATTGCGCGTCACCGCCGCCAGGTGGGCGCTAGTGCGCATGCGCCGGCGCCGGACCGCCGAGCCGCGAGTGCGCATGCGCCGAGCCCCCGCGCATGCGCACTAGAGAGCGGGCCGTTCGTCCGGCGCCGCTCTCCTGATAAGTACAGACCACATTAATCCAAATAAAAAGAGACTGCCTAAATAGCTGGGGAAGTTAGTGACTAGACATGTGCATGACGAAAAAAAATTGTTTTGTTTCGATTTGTTAATCTAGTTATTTCATTATTTCATTTAGTTCAATTTGTTTGATTTGTTCAATTTGTATTCGGAATTCGAATTCAGAATGTTCAAATTTTCTTCGAATTTACAGATGTTTTTGATTCGAAGCACTCAAATTGATACATTTTTGAATCGGTCAAAAATGTAAATGTTATATTGTTTTCGATTTGAATGCAGCAAAGTGAACAAACAAAATAAAAATCTTTATCAAATGATTACAATGATTCTTTAAATCACCTTTGGCTTAACAAAAACAGCATTATTTCCAAATGGTACTCTAACAACACACAATTGATTTCAGCAATATGTGTACAGTTAGAATCCGAATGGAGTTCAATGCAAAACTTGATTAAAATTTCAGTCTGGAAGGGTCATATGAGCGGGACTTCCGGATCACCATGCTAGCCGGGAGCTCCGCACCGCTCCGGTCCACCAGCGGCCCCCACACAAGCTACATCCAGCGGGACCCCTCGGTGTGACCCCCCAGCTCCGGACAGCGCGGGGCACCCACCTGTATGTCAGGGGTCCACCCAAAGAGCACGTTAACCGTCAGCTCAACTTTGGCCTGGCTATCCCTGAGCCTCCCAAGATGGCGGCCGCAGCTCCTCCATGTGGAGACACAGAAACCCAGGACAGCATAGCGGACCCTCCACCTCCTCCCTTGCCTGCTTCCACCCCTCTGAGTAACAAACAGGACTTTCTTGTTTCCCCACTGAATCACTCCTGGGCAGATTAATGGCAGGCATCTCCCACTAACCCCTGATTAACACTCCTAACAGCCTGGCAAATTCGCTACAGGCCTCTCCCATGCTGCACAATCACCCCCCTGAAATGGCCTAGCTATTAAGCAGCTTCTCTGACATGCTGGCTGCTGGTCTGGCACACAATGCAATGCAGAATACATCCTCCATTAAAGCAGACCTACAGAGACTAGGGGGCCAGAATGGATGCAATTGAACAGTCTGTAGATGTCTCTGCAGTGCACACGAATCAGAACACCCATGCATCCAGACACTTCAAGAACAACTTGAAACTGCTCTCTCCAAGATTGATGATTTAGTGAATAGGAGCAGACGTTACAATTTTCACATCAGAGGAGTACCCGAATCTATCAGTGACATTCAAGGCAAATCATTTATAAAGGATATCATCCCAGATATCCAGGATCACAGGCTCAAATTGGATAGGGCCCACAGAGCATTGCAACCCCCCCGCCAAGATGGTCTTCCACGGGACATTGTGCTTAAACCCCACTTCTACAGGGTGAAGGAGGAAATCGTGAAGAAATCTCGCAATAGGGACAATCTCAACATACACGGCAATAAAATCCAAATTTTTGCTGATATATCCCCTGCCACAATCCAGAAGAGGAGATCCCTCAAGCCTCTCCTTGACATTCTCTATCAGAAAATTATTAAGTACAGATGTGCCTTTCCCTTCTGCCTGCAGTTCCAGTACAAAGAAACAGCTTCACAAGCTTCACAAAACTTCACAAACTTCCAAAATGGTGAACGTCTACTCCTTCAACTTGGGTTCATCTCGCAGGACCTACCTCCCCACCAAATGGAGAACCGCCCAAGCTCCTCCAAGAGGCCTCCACCGAACAGCCCCCTTGGGTGAAACAACAATCGAAGAGACACCGTGACTCTATCCCTCCAAGATGATCCCCTAAGCCGACTGACCCCTAGTGGTCCTATTCCAATCCTTCTGAATTACCCAGAGGGGCTAGTCCTACACCCACTATGTCCTTTCTTTGGACCTGTTAGACTTCTCCTTGGACTTGTCCTCCTACTCCAGCTATACCCTTATCTCCACCCCAAGGTCCACTATCACCTTTCCACAAAGGCTGCAGTTATTCATTTAAGCCGTGGTCTGGGACCAAAAGGACTGGTATAGTTTTCATCCCACAAATATATTTCCCCTCTCCCCCCTAACCCTTATCCATTCCCTCCTTCCCTTCCCAAGGCCTTCCATAATTACCACTCTAGGGGATCAGACATCATCCTAATCCAGGAAACCCACTTCCCTAAAAGCTTTAACCCCACCTTTCTACACCGAAACTATCCAACCTTTTTCCCAGCCAATGCTGGCGATAAAAAAAGAGGGTTACCGTCCTCATCTCCAAACGCACCCCATTCACTCTCTCTCAAACCATCAGGGAGAGTGAAGGACGGTACATACTTTAATGGTACCCTAATAACCCTCATTTCTTATTATGCCCCAAACAAAGGCCAATCGTCCTTTTTCTCTTCCATACTAACCCTTCTATCAGCCCACATTGAAGGTAAGGTAAAAATGGGCGGCAATTCAAATATCGCCTTCTTTCACTCCCTAGGCATGATAGACACTTGGAGGGAATTACTTCCTACCGCAAAGGATTATACCCATTTCTCTGCACCACATAGGATGTATGCACGCATAGATCATATTTTCCTACACACCTCAGATATTCACCTAGCATCTCAGGCCTCCATAAGTGTGGTCCCCTGGTCGGATCACTCCTTAGTCTCCCTTAAAATAACTGTTTTTATGAACCAGGCAAGTCCCCCCCAGTGGCGCCTTAATGAAACTCTCCTCACCAACCAAGTACACTGTACTATGCTCGAAAAAGAGCTACAGGAATACGCATTAATGATACTCCGGACATATCTCCAAGCTCCTTATGGGGAGCCCGTAAAGCAGTCATGAGGGGTAAATTCATCCAGCTAGCTTCATGCCTGAAGCTTCATGCTTCATGCAAGAAAAACAAATAGACATAATCAATTTAGAGAAAAGCTTTCAGTCCATGAGTAAAACACACAAAAACAACCCCACACAAGCATCTCTAGCTCAACTTGATGCAGCTAGAATTGCCCTGAATACAGCCCTTACCGCAAGCGCTGAAAAACACCTAAGATGGGTAAGCGGCAGATTCTAGCTCCACTCAGACAAATTCGGCCCCCAACTTGCAGCAAAGCTCTCTCCTAAGCATAGGGTTCACGCCCTGCCCAAAATTAAATCACTATCCGGCAGACCCCAAACAGATCCTAGAAGCATTCCACTCGTTCTATTCAAATCTATACTCAGGATCAAACCTGATGGGCACCCCCATATCTGAAAAGGAAGTCAGAGAGGTCAAAAAAGAGCTGAAAAGAGGTTAAGCCCCAGGCCCAGATGGCTTCTCAACACAGTATTATAAGACCTTTATTAATGTCCTATCTCCTTATCTGGTCCGGTTTTTCAATTCCCTTAGCAAGGATTCGCCTTTAGACGCAGCAGCTAATTTAGCATACATCTCTGTCATCCCCAAACCTGGCAAGGACCAGAGCCAAGTGTGCAATTATAGACCCATATCATTAATTAGCAACAACCTAAAAATAATGACAAAAATGTTATCCAACAGATTAGGATCCTTCATAGAGTTTTATGTACATAAAGACCAGGTTGGTTTCATTCCGGGGAGACAAGGCCCGGACCAGATAAGGAGGACAGTAGATATCATATCCCTTCTGAAGTCAGGCTGGGATGGCAATTCACCTCAAGAAGGCTTTCTCTTGTCCATTGACCTCCAAAAGGCCTTTGACACAGTCACCTGGCCGTACCTATTCGGCACCTTAAAAAGGTGTGTTTTTGGCTCAAATTTTCTCAACCTTCTAGAAGCCCTCTCCTCCCTGCCCAAAGCTCAGGTCAGAATCCAAGGACACCTCTCAGACCCATTCCCCATCACCAAATGAACTAGACAAGGTTGCCCCTCCCTTTTGCCATTGCAATAGAAACTTTAGCTATTTCTATTAGAGGTCACCCAGACATCCACAGTGTCAAATGTGGCCCTACAACGCACAAATGCGCGCTTTTCGCGGATGATGTCCTCCTCTTCATCGCCTCTCCTCTCATCTCAACCCCTAATGTCTTGCAACTCCTACACAAGTTTGGACAGGTCTCTGGATTGCAAGTCAATATGTCCAAGTCTGTTGCCCTCAACATTTCCACACCCTTGTCCCTAGTGGAAAGATTACGGATCCATTTTCCCCGTCTCTTGGAGTACCACCTCCATCCCATACCTGGGCGTCCCCCTGCTGACTACTATAGACCAACTGTATAAATACAACTACTCCCCCATGTTCAAGAAGCTTAAGAATGATCTTGATCAATGGTCACTACACAAACTATCCTGCCTAGGAAGGGTCAATGCTATCAAAATAAATAAATAATAAATTTTGCGCAAAATTTGCACAAAATTTATTATTTATTTACTCTATTTTCTGTGTATCTGTGAACACGCTACATTTTGCTGCATACCACATTATTAATTTATTATTGATCACCTAGTCACCCACAGTAGCGCGAGGGATTTACTTATTTACAATGCTATCAAAATGACCCTCCTACCAAGGTCACTATACCTCTTCCACTCTCTTCCCATACCCGTCCCCAAACTCCATATCAATAACCTACAGCAGCGATAATCCAATTTACATGGGGCAAATCAGACTCCCTAAAAAGACCCTATTTAGACCCAGACGGAAATGGGGTCTAGGACTGCCCAATCTCTGGTGGTGCTACCAGGCAACACAACTGAGCCAAATCTCTGCCATATACTCTAGAGGCCCAAAACCTGACAGGATAGGAATGGAAAAACAAGGTATCCCTAATTTTACTATTGATTTCCTTATATGGCGCCCCCTAGATCTAGGCCCCCAATCCTATCCCCTACCCTTTCTCACTCAATAGCATTATGCGACTCCCTACATAAATTAAACACCATAACATCCAGGTGGCACCTCTTAGCCCAAAATGTTCATAACCCCCCTATTATCTCCAGGGATGAATAGCAAGGCATTTCAGAGGTGGCTTGATAAAGGTCTCTATCGAATAGGGCACTTCTTTAACTCGAATGGCCCCCTTAAACGAAGTCACTGCACCACAAAACTTTACATGCCTTCCTCAGACAATTTCGCTTCCACCAAATAGCCCACTTTCTACACTCAATCTCTTCCCAGGATTCACTCCCCTTAACTGTTACCCCATATGAACAGTGGTGTTCCACAGCCATGGATATGAGAGGGGGAATCTCCCTGATTTACTCAGCCTTAGCTGAACCGTCAGAGAAAGCGACATATATACAGAGCTGGGAACGAGACCTTGAGATCGAATGGGACTTGGACACTTTGCACTCTCACTTCACAAGCGCATTTAAGGGGATCCTCAACATCTCCTTGATTGAAGCAGACCTTTAGGTCATGTCCCACTGGTACCTGGTACCAACATGCCTAGCTAAATTTTATCCACAGTCCTCACCCCTATGCTTCAGGGGATGCTGTCACCTGGGATCTCTCCTCCATACCTTATGGGAGTGCCCAAGAATCAGAGGCTATTGGAACAATCTATTTAATCTAATACGCAAAGCTACTGGTACAGCGGTATCCCAAGATCTGACAATAGCCCTTCTAAACCATAAAATTCCTAAACTTCCAAAATACACCCAAATTCTGATCCACTAGATCCTCATTGGAGCTAAACTAACAATAGCTTGGGGCTGGAAGTCCCCAAAGGTAGCCTTACATTTAACAAAACAAAAAATTTCCTGGATCGTGTATCAGGAAAAAAACTCTAATACCATCCTTGACAAACTCGAGATCTTTAAACGCGTTTGGGAACCTTGGGATCGATATATTGGTGGTTCCCTTTAACCCCAGGTCCGATCCTTTACTCTGTCGGCCCTCCAGAAGTAAGCCTTATAACATCTCCTAGCTCTCCTTGAAGCCAGCACCTTTACCCCCCTTCCTGCTCCTTTCCCCTTTCTTTACTTCAATTTCTCTAACTCTTTCTCCCCTTTTCTATCCCTGTTCCAATCATTCCTATTAGCACCTGCTGGTGGGATGTTGGGATATGACCGTAAACAAAAATCCCTCTTCTCACAATTGCACTAGTTTGTTGTTGGTACAAGTTGATAATTTCCGATACACTGCCCAGGTTCAGTTGTCCTTAGGGCATATTTCACACATGTACCAGAGGGTAATACTCCTAGCAGGTTATCAATGGTTTTCTTAGTACCTCCTGTGAGTGCACATTGAATTATTCAACAACCGGAGGCTGGAAGGCCTCGCTACCCTGGCATAGTTTGATCCCATATAGGGTGCCAGGGTCTCGGGGCAACTGGCAGCTAATTAAATCAGTTGTCACTGTTCCTCACATTAATGTTACAAGTATAACTCTTTCAGCACTATCCTCCGCACTCTTGGTCGAACAGCCCAGATGATGTATGTCTCTGGGAACTCTTTGATAACAGCTGTTCCTCTGTATGTTAATCTATATTTTTTGACTCCCCTGCACGGGAGAACTTTTGTTACAACATTACTTATTATTATTATTATTCACGATTTATATAGTGCCAACAGTTTATGCAGCGCTTTACAATGTATAGGGGTGACAACACAATTACAGTACAGTTCAATACAAAAGGTACAGGAGGGCCCTGCTCGTAGAGCTCACATTCTAAAGGGAGGGAGGGGGTGGTGGTATAAAAGGTTATAGCTGCAGAGAATGATTTGATGGGGGTGGCTCAGGGACAGTTGTTAGGTGGGTGTGGGATAGGCTTACCCTGTCCACCTTTAGGAGATCCCTGAAAACTCATTTATTCAGGGATCTCCTAAAGGTGGACAGGGTAGGGGCTGATTGGACAGACTGGGGCAGGGAGTTATCATTCTTATAATTCAATAAAAATATTTTAGAAATAAAAAAGAAAAAAAAAAAAGAATTTCAGTCTGAATTTCTGAAATTCTGACAAATTTCGTTACGTTATTTGGAGCATTCAGTAAAATGTGTTTATATTGTAATTTTGGTATTCAGATATATACAAATCTTAATATATACAAAATTTGTCCGAATATTAATTCGGAACAAAACGAACCGCACATGTCTATTAGTGAACAAAGGCTGTAACTGACAATCACTCCACTGTCCCACACATTAATTTAAAGCTGCAATGGCTGCTGCTATCGGTCTCCCAATCCTTCTTGGATAATACTCCCAATCTGATACCTCTATTGATCAGGGTAATGAGTGTGGGTTTACATAAGTTTGTAGGATCCTAAGTCTCATGAATGTGGTGCTGTCATAAAGTTGTCTAAGAGCATCTAGCTTATATGTGTCAGCATCCTGAACAACAATCAGACTGCCTTGATCCGAGTTCTTAATAACAATAGAGTGGTCCTCACTCCACTGGCACTGAGGTGGTCAATCAGGATGCACCAGCTAGTAACTTTTTAACTAACTTGAGGCTAGTCTTGTTAACTCCTTTTCTAACATTTTCTGGAAATGGTCCATTTCCTCGCTACTGGATTGTACCGGATAAAAATCAGACCAACATTTTAAAGGAACTAAAATGGTAGATCCCTGATGTTCATCCTCATCTGTCCATGGCTCACATGCCAACTCTGCTAGTTCACATAGATTATATTGATCCCTAAACTCCAATTTAAATACCTCCTGCGCTATCATATTTTTAACCACTACAATCTACATCTCTAGGTTTCTTAAAGTAATGTCTGCACAAAGATAGTGAATGTGCAAATGTATTTATTTATATGAATACAGTATCAAATAAACTGAAATGGCGGATTGGGCAAAAATGTAAACCCTTTGAAAGCAATTGCAAATCATTCTCTTAGTTCTCTATTAGGCTATTTTCACACTAGGTCTTTGGGGGCGTTGGCAGTAAAGCGATGCTATTTTTAGCCGCGATTTACCGTCTTTTTTGTGGAGGTTTTCGGCTGCTAGCTGGGCACTTTTAATGGGCCCTGCCCATTGATTTCAATTTGATTTCAATGGGCAGGGGTGCTTTAGGAGAAGTGTATACACCGCTTCAATAGCGCTGCAAAGATGCGGCTTGCAGGACTTTTTATACCATCCTGCCAGCGCACCGCTCCAATGTGAAAGCCCTTTGGAGTGAGAGGAGAGGCTCTTTCAAGATGCTTTGCAGGCGCTATTTTTTGCGTTATAGTGCCTGTAAAGTGCCTCAGTGTGAAAGTAGCCTTAGACAAATTTAATACATTATCTAATGCCTCTGCTCACTCCCCCAGTTCCAGCAGATAACCTGAGACTATCAGTAACTCTTCCTGATGTTGAAGACATCCCAGAAGAGGAATAACCTTAATCTATAATGGTAACAGAGATTTTGACCCAAGAGACAGATCCAGGACTATGGAATTATAAGGATACTACCACAGTGAATTACTGGATTCATACTGGGCCATCATCATGTCAGAATAGTAATAGTGACTTTTCAAATTCATGTCAAATGTATAAAAAAGCATGAAGTGAATGCAATATAAAGAAAAGATATGTAACAAAGAATGTGTTTGAGCAAAAACTGTGGAATGGCGAGTGTATAAAACGTGAATGGCTACTATATTCACCATCTCAAGGTCGTTTGTACTGCTTTGTATGTTGCTTACTGTCTGACAAAGAATCTCCTTTTGCAACATTAGGATTCAATGACTGGAAACATGGTACTGAAGCTGCAGCAGAATATGAAAATAGAAATGAACATCAGAGATACATGAGGGCATATTTGATTCGCCATAAAGAAAGAGGGAGTATTGATTCTTTATTACTTGAACAATATCACTCAGAACAGGAGTATTGGCAGAAAGTACTAACACGTGTAATTTTTGTGATTCGCTTTCTTGCTGCTAGAGGTTTGCCATTTCGTGGAGAAATTCGAATTATTGGGTCACCAAAAAATGGAAACTATTTAGGTATACTAAAGCTATTAAGTGAATTTGACCCTTTTTTGGAAGAGCATTTGAGGCTCTATGGAAATCATGGAAAGGGGAATCCATCGTATCTATTAGCAAATATTTGTGAGGAATTTATTGACTTGATGGGACAACAGGTTCTTACAGAGCCATGGGATAAACCATAGTCCTGTTATAGAGCTTGGGATCTATGGTTCTGTCATAACCATCATGATGGTATAATATATCAATATATTTTTTTGGGCATATACATTTCATTTTTTATATGTTTTTATATCCTTTTAATCTATGTGTATATGTGATTATGGTCGCAAACCTCCCTCCTTCCTATCATCCGGCGAGTGCGGTACGCAAGGATGGGCCATATCAATTTATATTACATTTAATTCATAATACATTTAATTTATAATTCACTTGGAATCTTATTTCCTTTTTTTTGAGCACTTCACTTGTTCTCAATTTTTAGCATATATGTGTATTGGTGGAATTTTTTATTTTCATTTTTTTGCATAGTAGTTTTCAGTGCGATTTTTCACATTTTCTACATTTATTTTAATTTTAAAAAATGTTTTGTATATCTATCCACATGTAAGGTGCACTTCACGGTGTAAATTTGGATTATTCCCACCTTATAGTGCTAACACGTTAATATTGATCTATCAATGCAAGTATTTTTGCATTCGTTCCTCACAGTTATCATTTTTTCATATAATTTATATGGAAACTCTATTTTTTCACTTTATATATTAAACACTCGCCCGTCACTGGACATATATTTATTTAGTCTTTCACGCTATATACTTACTTGCCCTTAACCGGGTTTACACATTTTATGAATTAAGATATGTTATCCAAACTTCTTATTTATTTTTTATGTTCATGGTCCATTCATTAGAAACAGTATTTTGGCCATAATAGTTACTTCTATAGGTCAAATGAGCGCCCGTCTTATGATGTGCTTTGTCCCATTTGGGAATCAGCATATGTGTGGGCAAGGTTTCCCATACCTAAAATGGAGTATTGGCCACTTCCTCGCCTCTCGTAATGAGGCTTGGTTGTTTAAATGACGGTGACTCACTGCACGGCCCTATCCCCATTGAAAACGTCTATGTAATGATGAAACGCGTCTGGGAGGGCGTGCAGTGACGTCACCGCGTTTGTTTCAGGAAGGAGAAGAGGTTCGAATCGATGCCGGCCGGCGTTTTGCTTGATATCATTCCTATGCTCGTTTAAAGCTTGTTTTCCTCATTTAAATGTGAGTACATCCTTTTTAAATAAAATCATTTCAGTTTACCATACAGTATTACACTATGGTTTGCCTTTGTTTTTCTCATGCTACTTTTTGGATGCACTGCTGAGTGCAATCACCATTACTTCATGCTGTGTCCCCTTTGGAATATATGATCCTGAGTCGCCATATCCTGGATAGAATCCCCTGTGGTGTGTGTTCCCTCCAAGTATCAGGACCCCTGCCCAGTACTCTAATCTGAGTGTCAGTTTTGATCTACCTTCTGGTAAGTGGCCTACATATTGGTAGTGGCACTTCCTGTTTGGTGTGGAGCACAGCGGTGTGACATGAAAGTATCATCCATGCATGACTTATCCCACTTTTTGAATGAAGATCTACTAATTAAGTGACTTTATTCTGCGGACTCTTTTCAATGACCACTTTTTTGTTTTAGGATTCACTTTCCTTCAGAGTTTATATTCAAATTCATTCCCCCTTTTTTTTGTTAACACAGATTGAACATCCATTGTCAATATTGGATTTGAAGAAAGGAAAATTCATTTATTTATATCCGCCCCATCTCCCCTCATCCCTCCCCAAGCCCCTCCCCCCCACTCCCCCAACCCCTCCATATCCCCCCCCCCCCTGCCCTCTACCCCCCCCCCCCCCCCGTCGCCCCAATCTCCTCATGGGTCATTAACGCAGATTTAATTTATACAAAACAAAACCACAAAAAAAAAACCCGTGCAGATTTTTTTTTTATATTTATACCAATTAGTGTTGTCAAAGAATAAAAAGTGCATATGGCATATGCACATGCCAATATCTGTGAGCTTGTAAGCTTGTGAGATTGTGACTAACAATACTTATCAATCAATTCGTGGTGCGAGATTCCCTCTTCTCGCCAATAATATCTATATACTATATACTATCAATTGCATCTCTTATACCAAACCTTTAAAACAAACCCAAAAATAGAAAAAGAAAAAAAACAAGAAGAGAAAATATCCCTCTAACACACCTTAGTGATAATTATACCCCCCTCAAAAACCCTCACCCTCTCCCTCCATATCCCACCCACCGAAAAGAAAAAAAAAAAAAAAGAACACATATTAAAATTGTCTATGAAATTGAGGGGTGACGTCAAGGCATCTATTTTTATATAATATAGGATGTTATTATGAGTTGTTCACAACTTGGCGCAGTTTTCCTTTCTTGTATACCAGGTTCTTACTGTTATTCTTAAAGAAAGAAAAGAGTAAAAGTATTACTCAATAAGTTTGTATTCTACTCCAGACATCTCTCACATTGATCAACTAACATTTACTGTTCGGTATATTCAAGGATGTGAGCCTGTGGAACGTTTCATTAAATTTATACCAATATTTTCTCATGGAGCAAAGACTCTAGCAGACACGGTCATAGATTTTCTTAATGACACTGCCGTGGTCAATCATATGACAACGCATCTAACATGGCTGGACGCTATGCTGAACTGCAAGCACTCCTTTTTCTTTGTTTCAACACATCAATGGAATATTCTAGTTTCATCTTTAGGAAGAAATATGGTTGTCAAGCACCTGTCTGAAACAAGATGGTCATCACGTTTTGATGCTGTTCATGCTCTATGTGTAGGTTTTGAGAAAATTAAACATACACCTGAATCTATATCAGCTGATACTGAGCAGGAATTGGATGCAAGGGGAAAGGCTAAAGGACTATGCAAGAAAATGGAGAGCCTAGAAATGATCTTTTTGGCAATTTTTTGGAATGACATTCTTGAAAGATTGAACAAAACAAGCAGTATTTTACAGTCAGAGGATGTGAATATACTTACTGCCATAAATCTTTTACAGTCTCTGAAAATCTATCTTTAGGAAATTAGGAACAAATTTAATGAATACGAATCAAAAGCCAGGAGTAGGTGTCCTGACTATAGCTATATAAAAAAAAGGGAATGAAAGCGAAGTGTACGTCTTACTAGATATGATGGAGCAGAAGAGGAGGCATATTTCAGTGAAAGTGAAAAATTTAAGGTAGAAGCCTTTCTTCCTGTTCTGGATTCTTTAATCTCTGAATTAATAACGTGCAAAAGCGTATTCATTGATTGGAACTCAATTCTACTTCTTTGGGGAAGGCTTGTAGGGGCCCTAGTGCATTACTTTGCACAAGGGCCCATGATGCTATTAGGATGGCCCTGTAGCCAATCAGATTCTAACTTCAGCTTGTTCAATAAAGCTTGGACAAAAAAAAACTGTAAGATGATTTCTATGCAGAGCTGCACAAGATTTTGTACTTTCCAGTTTTAGTAAATCAACCCCAACATTTCCGGTGAATTTCTTGTGCATTTCACTTGGATGTTCAAAGCTTGGTGATATAGTAAACCTTTTAGAAGTGGTGTAGTGGTTAGCACTCTCACCTAGCAGTAAGAAGGGTTGCTGGTTCAAATCCCAACCACAACACTTCCTGCTTGGAGTTTGCATGTTCTCCCTGTGCCTGCGTGGGTTTCCTCCGGGTACTCTGGTTTCCTCCCACAATCCAAAGACATGCAGGTAGGTTAATTGGCTTCTGTCCAAACATTGGCCCTAGTATATGAATGGGGACCTTGGATTGTGGGCTCCTTGAGGGTAGGGACTGATGTGAGTGTGCAATGTACAGGGATGGGGACAATTGTAGACACACACTCAGGTTGAACTGGATGGACTGATGTCTTTATTCAACCTTACTAACTATGAAACTATGAAACTTCTTCATCCTCTGAACCACCTCCAAATCTGAATCAGATAGTCAAATCTCTTTCTGCTGCTCTCATTATTCATACTAAGCCCCCGTACACACGGTCGGATATTTCGATGGAAAAAGTCAGATCAGATTATGTTGTCGGGAAATCCTATCGTGTGTGGGCTCTGGCGGGATTTTTCCGTCGGAATTTGAGAGCAGGATCTCAAATTTTCCGACAACAAAATCCGATCAGATTTTTTCCAATCGTGTGTAGGGAATTCCGACAGACAAAGTGCCGAGCATGCTCAGATCAAATTACGAGACCAAAGCTATTGGCTACTCGCCTCTACGTAGTTCTGTAGTATGCAACGAACATCACCACGTTCGGAACAATTGGATTTTCCGACAACTTTGTCCGACCGTGTGTATGCAACACCAGTTTCGGACAAAATCCGTCGGAAAAAATCCGACGGATTTTGTGGTTGGAATTTCCGACCGTGTGTACAGGGGGTAAGAGTTTTAAACACCCCCTCAATAAAGTACTTTTTTAGGACATGTTTGTCAGTGGCTATACATCTCTTGTACTTACAGTAACCTGATATTGGTTGACACTGGTACTGTCTGTACAGGTAAAAGAAGAGAGAAGGAGTGCAATGATCTAACACAATAAAACGTAGCTTTTACTATATAAATTATCAACTCATGCACTCACATAACTCTGGCTTTACTAGCACTGGTAGTGGCTGTACAAGCATTTGGACTGTCTGCCAATGGTACTGGCTCTGCTGGCACTGGTACGAGCTGTGTTGGAACTGGTTATTGCTGGCACTGGTACTGGCTGTACTGGTACTAGTGATAAATGGCACCGAAACTGGCTGTATAGCCACTATTACTAGCTGTGCAGGCACTAGTTCTGGTTGGAACTGGTGCTGGCTCTTAACAGAAATGAATCTCTCCCTTTCCACTCACAACCAATTGCTATATGAGAGCCCGCTGCAAATCTGAAAAACAAATTGTGATCTCTGTATTTGCTTGACACAGCAATCAGATGGTATAGAGCTATTCTCATTTGCTCTCTCAATTTTTTATGATTTGCACTATTCAATGGGCAATGCAATCACAGTACTCATCTGGCTACAAATTGTAGCCATTACTTGCACATTGTGATTATTTGTGATTGGTCAGTGCAAATGCTCAAGTGCTTAAGAGTGTAGTATTTCAGACACAATAGCCAGAAATATTGTTCATACTCAATGGACATTATGTTAGCATTGTTAATAGGCCCCAGTTTAATATGGAGGATTGGTTTGAATCCAAACCACCGCACTACTTACCTGGAGTTTGCATGTTCTCCCTCTGCCTGCATAGGTTTTCTCTGGGTGATCTAATTTCCTTTCACACTCCAAAGACATGCTGGTAGGTTAATTGGTCCTGTTTTTATTTGCCCTAGTATGTGTATGTACGAATTTGAGTTAGGGACCTTAGATTTTAAGCTCCTTGAGGGCAGGGACTGATGTGAATATATGTAAAGTTCTGCATAAATTATTGATGTTAAATAAGTACCTGTGATAAATAAATATTTTTTTTCAGGAATTACAGTGCATTATTTAGGAATCAAAAACAAGATCTATTGTACACATAATATAGCGTGTGCCTTTTTAACTAGGCTTCAATTTAAGAGGGAGAGATCAGACCAGTTTTTACCAGAAAATAAAAACGAAAGTCCATATTTTAAGGAACAAAAGCTAGAAATATTGTAAATAATTGATGTACACTATGCACAAGTATGTAACTAGATCCCAATTTCAAAGCGAGAGGCCATGAAGGTTTTATCACAATAATAAAATCAGAGTTTATAAATTCAGTAAAAACAGCCAGAAGTATTGTAAAGACTTGCTGCACAGTCAGTGTGTTTTTTTTTAATTGCCTGACATTTAAGAGGGAGAAACCAGTCAGGTTTTACCAGGAAATAAAAATTAAGGGTATTATTTCAGAAACAGCAGCCAGAAATTTTGTTTAGACTTGAGTAAGCCTTTTTACCAGATCACAATTTAAGAGGAAGATACCAGGACATTTTTTATGATGAAATAAAATTAATTTATTATTTTAGAGACAATAGCCATAAATATTATACATTTACTGGAGAGTATGTAAAGTGACATGGCAGACTTTTTCGAACAAATCAGAAATATAGTGTATTCTTTAAGAAAAATTATAGCCACAAATAATATTGTCTTCTTGAGCTGCAGAATAGTCTGAAAACTAGGAGACACAGTGAATGATATACCTCAAAGGAGATATTACAATTTTTGCAGTGCAGACCCAGCTATGGAAACATTATGTGTGGGACATTTACAGTACATTGATCATCAGACTAGGCTGCAAACTTTGAGGTGCAATGCAAGATTTTGTTCCTATAAAACATTAGAAATCAGACATAAACATTAGACCCCACTGTGGAAAAATTATGTGTGGCACCTTTACACCTAAATAGAGCAGGAGATGCGAC